>JAWPHD010015766.1:0-53494 GCA_037043455.1 Cyrtodaria siliqua
CGAGAGGGGGGGGGGGGCTGTGATCCTACAGTGTTGCTTTCAGTAAAGTATCGCAATAGCCTCGAGAGTGTGATCCTACAGTGTTGCGTTCAAGTAGTATCGCAATAGCCCGAGAGTGTTGATCCTACAGTGTTGCTTTCCTAGAAAGTATCGTAATAGCAGGAGAGATGTGATCCTACAGTGTTGCGTTCAAGTAAGTATCGCATTAGCCCTAGAGTGTGATCCTACAGTGTTTGCTTTCAAGTAAGTACTGCAGATAGCCCGAGAGTGTGATCCTACAGTGTACATGTTTTCAAGTAAGTATCGCAATAGCCCGAGAGTGTGATCCTACAGTGTTGTTGTTTCAAGTAAGTATCGCAATAGCCCGAGAGTGTGATCCTACAGTGTTGCTTTAAGTAAGTATCTGCCATAGCCCGGAGAGTGTGATCCTACAGTGATTGCTTTCAAGTAAGTATCGCAATAGCCCGAGAGTGTGATCCCTACACTGTTGGCATTTCCCAGTAAGTACCGTAATAGCCCGAGAGTGTGATTGGATGACGTGCACAATCTCTGTACGACATTGTTGTTATGCTTTCAAGTAAATATCGTAATTGACCGCAGTATATAAATATAAAGTTGTTTGTATACATGTATAAGTCACCCCACCCCACCCCACCAGCCGCCTTTCTGTACGTCTGACCGTTCCACTGCGGTTATCCATATTGTCCAAACCCAAAATTGAGATCATGCTCTCCCTTTTTAAGTTAGCATTAATTAAACGGTTTATCTTAAAACGACTGATTTAAGGACTTATTTTCCAACGCTACCTGGTCATTGAATACCATAGTTACCATATTTCCGGAGACAAAAAACATTTTACGGTAATATTTATTACATATTTAAGAACCGATACGCAGTTCTTTCGGCGTTCATGTGGTAGAAAATGGCAAATTCTTTGAAACACGTTAAAAAAACGAAGCGAATGACTTTTTATGTGAAAAACCCAGAAAAAAAATTGCTTATTTACTGTTAACATTTTACATGACTGATTAACTCAGGTATAACAAATTTAACTCTTAAACATCATATGAACATTTCTTATAGTCCCGGAGAGAAACATATATTTAAAACCGCTACTAAGTTGTATGTAAAAATAATTATTATTTGCATGACGTAGATAGTCATTTTACCAACGCGTGACTGCAGGGGAAAATGAGGTAAATCTGAATTGTATAGATGTACAACTACTGCCAGATAATTTATAAATACATTTACCTGTGGATTAATTTACCTGTTCAAAGTTTTCAACGTCATCAAATAAAATCTTACTATCGTTTTTCACAGATATGGCAATGTATGAATTGTAAATGGCTGTTGTTGTGTATTGATTTCGATTTAGATAAACATAAACATGTTCATGAAACAAAACATGGCCGGAGAACTTTAAAACTGGTCTAACATCACCAACTGCCTTTATTACGACTGGCTGTTCCAATGCATTTACATATATTGTCTACTCGTGCATGTTTGTGATACATCACTCATTTAGTTAAGGTGCCTCCGTGGTCGATGGGTTAACACTGTTGCGCTGTAAACATTCTCGCCTCTCACCGCTGCGGTTCAAATCCCACTTGTAGTTCAACCTGTGAGGAGTGAGGAAGTGTCGATTTCTACGGATGGCGGGAGGTATACAGTACTGATTCTCCCCAGGAAACTATGGGGTGGTCTGCCTGTACCAGAAAAAAGTCGACAGTCATAATTATATGGCCAAAAATGTGCTATAAATGACGCAAAAAAATCACCATTCAAACAAACACTCATTTTAGGAAGTATTGTAACTCACCGCAATAGGATTTTATCAAGCTGATCTTAGACAACCGGTTGCATTGCGGTTACCCATACTGTCAACCCATGTGCCGCTATTTTCTAGTCTCGGCCTGCCATGCATTTGTTTTAAATGAAAATATCGGTCTGGACAGATTAAGCCAAATTAAGCGCCCACTAGTGATTAGCCGATTTTATTCGCGCGTTTTTTTCACGCACAAAAAGTCGACGTTTTCATGTCGTTATGTTGTAAATAAACGTGACAACAGGGCTTGTTGATGCACCAGTTACATTTTTTGACGTCATTTGCTGCTTCTCACAAGCTAAATGTAAGAAATTAACATTTAATTAACTTAAAAATACTCTTTATGAAAGTCTCATAGTATCTCTCAAATTCTCGCCAAAATCGTCTCCGACGTGAGGAGCGATTTCAAACGTTTCAAACGTGTTTCCCCAGGCCTTGGTTCTGAAGATCATAGAGTAGCGAAGAAATCAGAAGCAGGCCGGGTGACCGAGACTTTACTCTTTTCTTTCAAAGGCTCAACTATGCCGTTTACTTTTGTTTAACATGTGTCATGTCAGATTAAATATCTGGCAATGTATAACATACATATGATGCATCCATCAATGAGTTACATACAGATTATACATCTAGCAATGAGTTACATACAGATTATATATCTAGCAATGAGTTACATACCTATTATATATCTAGCAATGAGTAACATACAGATTATATATCTAGCAATGAGTTACATACATATTATATATCTAGCAATGAGTTACATACATATTATATATCTAGCAATGAGTTACATACATATTATATATCTAGCAATAAGTAACATACAGATTATATATCTAGCAATGAGTTACATACATATTATATATCTAGCAATGAGTTACATACAGATTATACATCTAGCAATGAGTTACATACAGATTATATATCTAGCAATGAGTTACACACATATTATATATCTAGCAATGAGTTACATACATATTATACATCTAGCAATGAGTAACATACATATTATACATCTAGCAATGAGTTACATACATATTATACATCTAGCAATGAGTAACATACATATTATACATCTAGCAATGAATTAAATACAGATTATATATCTAACAATGAGTTACATACAGATTAAATATCGAGCAATGAGTTACAGACATATACTATATCTAACAAGTTTACATACAGATTAAATATCTAGCAATGACTTACATATAGATACGATATCTATCATTGAGTTACATACAGATGATTATATATCTAGCAATGACGCGCAGACAGACTAGATATCTAGCAATGAGTTACAGACATATGATATATGTAGCAATGAGTTACATACATATTAAATATCTAGCAATGAGTTACATGCAGATTAAATATCTAGCAATGAGTTACATATAGATAAGATATCTATCATTGCGTTACATACAAATGATTATATCTAGCAATGACGCACACACAGACTAGATATCTAGCAATGAGTTACAGACATATGATATATGTAGCAATGAGTTACATGCATGTTAGATATCTAGCAATGAGTTACAGACAGATTTTATACCTAGCAATGAGTTACATAGAGATTAAATATCTAGAAATGAATTACATACATATTAAATATCTAGCAATGAGTTACATGCAGATTAAAAAGCTAGCAATGAGTAAAATACAGATTATATATCTAGCAACGAGTTACATACATATTATGTATCTAGCAATGATTTACATACATATTATACATCTAGCAATGAGTTACATACATATTATATATCTAGCAATGGGTTACTTACATATTAGATATATAACAATGAGTTAAAGACAGATTATACATCTAGCAATGAGTTACAAACAGATTATACAGCTAGTAATGAGTTACAGAGAGATTAGATATCTAGCAAAGAGTTAGATACAGATGATATATCTAGCAATGAGTTACATACAGATTATATATCTAGCAATGAGTTACATACAGATTAGATATGTAGCAATGCGTTATAGACAGACTAGATATCTATCAATTAGTTTCAGTCACGCTCACCTGAGAAATAATGTGACACGAGCATTGTGATGTTACTCATAGAGGAACACCAGCGATGAGTTGTCTCCCCTGATAACTATCCCCAAACAACCCATTGTATCACCGGTCACGTGACGATCGTCGCTGACCTGTATGATTTGGCACATCACCAACGAATTTTCGTTAGTGTAGGCGGTAACGAGCCGGGGACTATTTTACTTTACTATATACATGTTAAGACTCTAAAAAATTCTTCTTCCTGTAACTTTTACTGATTTAAATAATGAAGCAATTTATAGTAGATAACTAAAGTCATATTTTTGTTTAAACAAAAAAAAATGAAGTCACCTATTCGTACTCGATGATCAGTCGAAATAGTCCGGTTGTAAACAAATCCCATTGTTGTTTGAGTGAAAGTACACAGATGAGTGCGTAAGCGCCGTCTGGTGGGATACAATGCAAACAACCAGGTCCAATCACTTCGTTCACCTCTGTTTTTATTATTGTTTCGCTATATCAGTATGCGATTTAATACCCAATTATAAACCATCGCAAACTTTTTTTCTATTAAAAAATGTTTAAAAGTTTTAAGTATTTATGAAGAAAATACATTGTTAAAAGTGATATTGTTTGAATTGATGAATTGTTTATGCAGTAAATACCATTGAAAACACACACCATACACTGACGAGATATGAAAACGCAACAACGGGTTTGTAGGAGTATATTAGAGAAAATAATTTTATAACACTCATAAATGGGGTATCAAATTAATCAGTGACTCTTCAACAATGCATGTGTAAAAACAAAATGATGATTCCACCAACCGATATTACGTAATCACTGTTTATTCCACATCAGTCAGTTTAAATGGTCAGTACCGGGTATGGCCCCCATTTCTCCTGATCACTTCATGAAGCCGTGAACGCATTGAACGACAAAGATTCCTATAAACTCGACGTGGAATGCGTCCCCACTCATAAATCAGTGCATTCGTTAACTCCTGGACGTTTCTTGAAGGGTTAGGACGTTGACGCACCCGACGTCCTAACTCATCCCAGAATGCTCTATAGGGTTACAGTCAGGTGATAAAGCCGGCCACGGCAACACAGGAATGTTGTTATTGTTCAGTACGTTCATTGTCAGCCTGGCTCGATGCGGTGGGGCGTTATCTTGCATGAACGTAAGTCCGTTACGTTGCTGGAATATCGGCAGGACTACGGGCGTGATAATCTGATTGATATAGCTTTGTCCGTTCAAATTGCCATTGCAAATGACTAGCTGTGACTTAAAATCACTCTTGATAGCGCCCCAGACCATAACGCTGCCACCACCGTAACGTTCATGCTCCACAATACAATTATCTGCAAAACGTTCATTACGTCGACGGTACACGCGTACTCTCCATCTGCATTGAATAAATTGAATCTAGATTCATCTGAAAACAAAACCATATTCCAGTTCACATTATTAATGTTTGCACGTGCCCACTGCAGTCGTTGACGTCGATGATGTACGGTAAGTACCGGAACTTTAGCTGGCCGCCGGCACCTTATTCCGTAATCACGCAATCGTTTAGCCACTGTGTTTCGATTGATAGGGCGACCCCTTGTCCCAACGACTATACTCGCAGTTGATGTCGCCGTAAGTTTACGATTACGTAGATGACGTTGACGAATGTAAACGTCCTGACGTGGCGTCGTAACTGGCATCGCCCCAGGTCGAGGACGGTCCGACACGGTAACGGTAAGATTGTATCGCTGAAGCAACCGCGAAATTGTCGATCGGTTGACGTTAAAACGTCTAGCGACTTCCGTTTGCGTAATTCCAATTTCCAAAAGTCCCAAAATCCGATTTCGGTCTGCGTTATTTAACCGTGGCATCTCTCGAATTTAAAATTATCCAACAATTTATTGAAATTATGATTTGTAGGTGTGTTACACATGTACTGAAATAAAATTTCAGTCGATTTGACCACATGGTAAATGTGCACGGGACGCACGAGGAAAACGAAGCGGACCTAGCTATTGTGATTTTACGGTATAATGGGCTGATTAAATTCAGTCAAAATGGATCAAGTGTATCGAGCTATGTATGTGTTCAAAATTGTAAGGCTATGCCATTCTTAATGAAAAATATATTTAGACATTTGTTTGTTGCGTTTTCATATCTCGTCAGTGTATACACTCAGTACATTTAAAAACGGACATCTTTTGGTTGATAAAATATATCATGAGCCCATAAAGCTACAACAACAATAAAACCCACGTGCAAAACGTGAATTTAGTGTGTACACGTAGTGTAGATATTACGTAACAGCTTACCACCATATCTTAACCTTTGGGGCAAATGCAAATTTATTTTAGAATGACTTTTCTCAAACTAAAAAAAAATCACATTTTAAAAAGTGTGCGTTTTTGAATGCAACAATATCAAATATCAGGATCAGTTTCAGGTTAACAGCAGGGGAGAGTGCCGATAATCATTACGTGGTCCCGCCTTAATTCCATTAAGCGATGGGAAAGTTTATATAAGCGGATATTTCGACAATAAAACATGTTTAAAAAAAATAATACTGAACAAATGTGATAACCTATTTAAAATTACCTATTAAGTGTTTTAATTTTACAACATGCAAATGTTTTAAGACGAAATTAGGGTTTTAGTTCATACCCCAGCTAACCCCGTTTTTGCTTCTTGGAGAAGGGGTTGGATTGGGTATGAGTTAATACTCGGACCACGTGATGTGCTTGAAGGGAGTTAATTTACAAGTTAATGTTATCCTATTAAATCTGGCGCATTTTAAACTTTGTATAACACGTATAATGGTCAGATATCTGCCTTAAGCAGACATATCTTTAGTAGCATTCTGTTATCATTTTGAACTTATTTTCAATTACATGTATTGTTATTATCTTAAATTTAGTTTAAGTTATATAAACTTTTTGTATGTAGTGGTCACAGGCTTTAAGAGGACACATTACGTGGTCCGGGTATTAACTTTCATACCCCATCCAAACCATTCTCCAAGAAGAGAAAACGGGGTTGGCTGAGATATGAAATAAAACCTTAATTTCGGGTTAAAAATTGCATATTATAAAATCAAAACATTCAATAGATAATTGCAAACATGTTAACACATTTGTGTTCAGTAAACAATGTTTTAAACATGTTTTATTGTCGAAATATCTGTTATAAAATACTGTAAATACGAGCTTTCTAATTAAGGCGGGAACACGTAATGAGTTTTGAACCTTCCCATGCGTGGCTATTTGAGACAGGTTTGAGTGTAGTAAAACAAAGTATACTAATACAAGTGATAATAAAAAATGGCACCAGCATATTGATGTATATATAAAATACCCTTTTATACTCTGCCAAGAGAATGTTCTCTCTCATGATGGAGACGTGTATTGGATTGCAAACAAGTATAATGTATGTGACCAAATATACGTCATTTATTGTAGGGAATATGTGTATTCTGGTGTACCTGTGTAATCATGGACCTAAATGTCTTTTGTATTTGGAATACATTTAATATAAATTATAACTTTTCATATTTTCAGTGACATTGCTACGACTGCAGTTCCGAAAAGAAATCACGTATTGTCATTTGGCTTTATGGACAGACGTGATTACGAAACAGCGCAACCATGGGCATCTGGTACAGAAGTAGAAATTGGACGAAATATCTACCTGTACGCTTGCTTCGAACCCGGCACGCCGTTTAACTGTACGTATGATATTTTAGAATTTCCATTTAGTAAAGCTATGCTATATTCGTATTGCAATCTTGATTGAACGTTCACATAAAATCGTATTGGATGTTGTGTCCATTACAGTCGACAACATATACCACCTTACATGAATTCTTATTATATGCTCTGTCCATTACCTGTCAACTAGTGACATCACCTTCCACGAACATTATTGTATGTTGTGTCCATTTCCAGTCAACTAGTGGCATCACCTTCCTTGAACATTATTGTATGTTGTGTCCATTGCCAGTCTATTAGTGACATCACATTCCATGAACATTATTGTATGTTGTGTCCATTACCCGTCAACTAGTAACATCCCCTTCCATGAACATTATTGTATGTTGTGTCCATTACCAGTCAACTAGTGACATCCTCTTCCATAAACATTATTGTATGTTGTGTCCATTGCCAGTCAACTAGTGACATCACATTCCATGAACATTATTGTATGTTGTGTCCATTACCAGTCTACTAGTGACACGACCTTCCATAAACATTATTGTATGTTGTGTCCATTACCCGTCAACTAGTAACATCCCCTTCCATGAACATTAATGTATGTTGTGTCCATTACCCGTCAACTAGTAACATCACCTTCCATGAACATTAATGTATGTTGTGTCCATCACCAGTCAACTTGTGACATCACATTCCATGAACATTATTGTATGTTGTGTCCATTACCAGTCTACTAGTGACATCACATTACATGAACATTATTGTATGTTGTGTCCATTACCAGTCTACTAGTGACATGACCTTCCATGAACATTAATGTATGTAGTGTCCATTACCAGTCAACTAGTAACATCACCTTCCATGAACATTATTGTATGTTGTGTCCATTATCAGTCAACTAGTGACATCACCTTCCATGAACATTATTGTATGTTGTGTCCATTACCAGTCAACTAGTGACATCACATTCCATGAACATTATTGTATGTTGTGTCAATTACCAGTCAACTAGTGACATCACATTCTATGAACATTATTGTATGTTGTGTCCATTACCAGTCTACTAGTGACATCACCTTCCATGAACATTATTGTATGTTGTGTCCATTACCAGTCTACTAGTGACATCACCTTCCATGAACATTATTGTATGTTGTGTCCATTACCACTCAACTAGTGGCGTCAACTTCCATGAACACTTATTGGATGTTGTGTCCATTACCAGTCTATTAGTGACATCACATTCCATGAACATTATTGTATGTTGTGTCCATTACCCCCTGTCAACTAGTGACATCCCGTTCCATGAACATTATTGTATGTTGTGTCCATTAACAGTCAACTAGTGGCGTCAACTTCCATGAACTCTTATTGGATGTTGTGTCCATTATCAGTCTATTAGTGACATCAGATTCTATGAACATTATTGTATGTTGTGTCCATAACCCGTCAACTAGTGTCATCCTCTTCCATGAACATTATTGTATGTTGTGTCCATTACCAGTCTATAAGTGACATCCGATTCCATGAATATTATTGTACTTTGTGTCCATTACCCGTCAACTAGTGACATCCCTTTCCATGAACATTATCGTATGTTGTGTCCATTATCAGTCAACTAGTGACATCCCCTTCCATGAACAATATTTATATGTTGTTTCCATTACCAGTCAACTAGTGACATCCCCTTCCACGAGCATTATTGTATGTTGTGTCCATTATCCGTCAAGTAGTGACATTACCATCCATGAACATTATTGTATGTTGTGTCCATACCACGTCAACTAGTGACATCACCTTCCATGAACATTATTGTATGTTGTGTCCATTACCCGTCAACTAGTGACATCACATTCCATGAACATTATTGTATGTTGTGTCCATTACCCGTCAAGTAGTGACATTACCATCCATGAACATTATTGTATGTTGTGTCCATACCACGTCAACTAGTGACATCACCTTCCATGAACATTATTGTATGTTGTGTCCATTACCCGTCAACTAGTGACATCACATTCCATGAACATTATTGTATGTTGTGTCCATTGCCTGTCAACTAGTGACACCACCTTCCATGAACATTATTGTATGTTGTGTCTATTGCCAGTCAACTAGTGACATCACATTCCATGAACATTATTGTATGTTGTGTCCATTACCAGTCTACTAGTGACATCACCTTCCATGAACATTATTGTATGTTGTGTCCATTACCAGTCAACTAGTGGCAATACCTTCCATGAACTCTTATTGCACGTTGTGTCCATTACCAGTCAACTAGTGACATCCCCTTCCATGAACATTATTGAATGTTGTGTCCATTACCGGTCAACTAGTGGCATCACCTTCCATGAATATTATTGCATGTTGTGTTCATTACCAGTCAACTAGTGACATAACCTTCCATGAATATTATTGTATGTTGTGTCCATTACCAGTCTACTAGTGACATCACCTTCCATGAAAATTATTGTATGTTGTGTCCATTACCAGTCTACTAGTGACATCACCTTCCATGAACATTATTGCATGTTGTGTTAATTACCAGTCAACTAGTGACATCCCTTTCCATGAACATTATTGCATGTTGTGTCCATTACCAGTCAACTAGTGACATCACCTTCCATGAACATTATTGCATGTTGTGTCCATTTCCAGTCAACTAGTGGCATCACCTTCCATGAACATTATTGCATGTTTTGTCCATTACCAGTCAACTAGTGACATCCCCTTCCACGAACATTATTGCATGTTGTGTCCATTACAAGTCAACTAGTGGCATCACCTTCCTTGAACATTATTGCATGTTTGTTCATTACCAGTCAACTAGTGACATACCCTTCCATGAACATTATTGTATGTTGTGTCCATTACCAGTCTACTAGTGACATCACCTTCCATGAACATTATTGGATGTTGTGTCCATTACCAGTCATCTAGTGGCATCACCTTCATGAACATTATTGTATGCTGTGTCCATTACCAGTCAACTAGTGGCGTCACCTTCCATGAACATTATTGTATGTTGTGTCCATTACCAGTCAACTAGTGACATCCCCTTCCTTGAACATTATTGTATGTTATGTCCATTACCAGTCAACTAGTGGCATCACCTTCCATGAAAATTATTGTATGTTGTGTCCATTGCCAGTCAACTAGTGACATCACCTTCCTTGAACATTATTGTATGTTGTGTCCATTACCAGTCAACTAGTGGCATCACCTTCCATGAACATTATCGTATGTTGTGTCCATTGCCAGTCAACTAGTGACATCACCTTCCATGAACTCTTATTGTATGTTGTGTCCATTACCAGTCTACTAGTGACATCACCTTCCATGAACATTATTGTATGTTGTGTCTATTACCAGTCATCTAGTGGCATCACCTTCATGAACATTATTGTATGTTGTGTCCATTACCAGTCAACTAATGGCGTCACCTTCCATGAACATTATTGTATGTTGTGTCCATTACCAGTCAACTAGTGACATCCCCTTCCTTGAATATTATTGTATGTTATGTCCATTACCAGTCAACTAGTGGCATCACCTTCCATGAAAATTATTGTATGTTGTGTCAATTGCCAGTCAACTAGTGACATCACCTTCCTTGAACATTATTGTATGTTGTGTCCATTACCAGTCAACTAGTGGCATCACCTTCCATGAACATTATCGTATGTTGTGTCCATTACCAGTCTACTAGTGACATCACCTTCCATGAACATTATTGCATGTTGTGTTAATTACCAGTCAACTAGTGACATCCCTTTCCATGAACATTTTTGCATGTTGTGTCCATTACCAGTCAACTAGTGACATCACCTTCCATGAACATTATTGCATGTTGTGTCCATTACCAGTCAACTAGTGGCATCACCTTCCATGAACATTATTGCATGTTTTGTCCATTACCAGTCAACTAGTGACATCCCCTTCCACGAACATTATTGCATGTTGTGTCCATTACAAGTCAACTAGTGGCATCACCTTCCTTGAACATTATTGCATGTTTGTTCATTACCAGTCAACTAGTGACATACCATTCCATGAACATTATTGTATGTTGTGTCCATTACCAGTCTACTAGTAACATCACCTTCCATGAACATTATTGGATGTTGTGTCCATTACCAGTCATCTAGTGGCATCACCTTCATGAACATTATTGTATGTTGTGTCCATTGCCAGTCAACTAGTGACATCACCTTCCATGAACTCTTATTGTATGTTGTGTCCATTACCATTCTACTAGTGACATCACCTTCCATGAACATTATTGTATGTTGTGTCTATTACCAGTCATCTAGTGGCATCACCTTCATGAACATTATTGTATGTTGTGTCCATTACCTGTCAACTAGTGGCGTCACCTTCCATGAACATTATTGTATGTTTTGTCCATTACCAGTCAACTAGTGACATCCCCTTCCTTGAATATTATTGTATGTTATGTCCATTACCAGTCAACTAGTGACATCACCTTCCATGAACATTATTGTATGTTGTGTCCATTACCAGTCAACTAGTGGCAATACCTTCCATGAACTCTTATTGCACGTTGTGTCCATTACCAATCAACTAGTGACATCCCCTTTCATGAACATTATTGAATGTTGTGTCCATGACCGGTCAACTAGTGGCATCACCTTCCATGAATATTATTGCATGTTGTGTTCATTACCAGTCAACTAGTGACATAACCTTCCATGAATATTATTGTATGTTGTGTCCATTACCAGTCTACTAGTGACATCACCTGCCATGAACATTATTGTATGTTGTGTCCATTACCAGTCTACTAGTGACATCACCTTCCATGAACATTATTGCATGTTGTGTTAATTACCAGTCAACTAGTGACATCCCTTTCCATGAACATTATTGCATGTTGTGTCCATTACCAGTCAACTAGTGACATCACCTTCCATGAACATTATTGCATTTTGTGTCCATTACCAGTCAACTAGTGGCATCACCTTCCATGAACATTATTGCATGTTTTGTCCATTACCAGTCAACTAGTGACATCCCCTTCCACGAACATTATTGCATGTTGTGTCCATTACAAGTCAACTAGTGGCATCACCTTCCTTGAACATTATTGCATGTTTGTTCATTACCAGTCAACTAGTGACATACCCTTCCATGAACATTATTGTATGTTGTGTCCATTACCAGTCTACTAGTGACATCACCTTCCATGAACATTATTGGATGTTGTGTCCATTACCAGTCATCTAGTGGCATCACCTTCATGAACATTATTGTATGTTGTGTCCATTACCAGTCAACTAGTGGCGTCACCTTCCATGAACTCTTATTGTATGTTGTGTCCATTACCAGTCAACTAGTGACATCCCCTTCCTTGAACATTATTGTATGTTATGTCCATTACCAGTCAACTAGTGGCATCACCTTCCATGAAAATTATTGTATGTTGTGTCCATTGCCAGTCAACTAGTGGCATCACCTTCCTTGAACATTATTGTTTGTTGTGTCCATTACCAGTCAACTAGTGGCATCACCTTCCATGAACATTATCGTATGTTGTGTCCATTGCCAGTCAACTAGTGACATCACCTTCCATGAACATTATCGTATGTTGTGTCCATTGCCAGTCAACTAGTGACATCACCTTCCATGAACTCTTATTGTTTGTTGTGTCCATTACCAGTCAACTAGTGGCATCACCTTCCATGAACATTATCGTATGTTGTGTCCATTGCCAGTCAACTAGTGACATCACCTTCCATGAACTCTTATTGTATGTTGTGTCCATTACAAGTCTACTAGTGACATCACCTTCCATGAACATTATTGTATGTTGTGTCCATTTCCAGTCTGCTAGTGGCATCACCTTCATGAACATTATTGTATGTTGTGTCCATTACCAGTCAACTAGTGGCGTCACCTTCCATGAACATTATTGTATGTTGTGTCCATTACCAGTCAACTAGTGACATCCCCTTCCTTGAATATTATTGTATGTTATGTCCATTACCAGTCAACTAGTGGCATCACCTTCCATGAAAATTATTGTATGTTGTGTCAATTGCCAGTCAACTAGTGACATCACCTTCCTTGAACATTATTGTATGTTGTGTCCATTACCAGTCAACTAGTGGCATCACCTTCCATGAACATTATCGTATGTTGTGTCCATTGCCAGTCAACTAGTGACATCACCTTCCTTGAACATTATTGTATGTTGTGTCCATTTCCATTCTACTAGTGGCATCACCTTCCTTGAACATTATTGTATGTTGTGTCCATTACCAGTCTACTAGTGACATCACCTTCCTTGAACATTATTGTATGTTGTGTCCATTACCAGTCAACGTGTGGCATCACCTTCCTTGAGCATTATTGTATGTTGTGTCCATTACCAGTGAACTGGTGGCATCACCTTCCATGAACATTATTGTATGTTGTGTCCATTTCCATTCTACTAGTGGCATCACCTTCCTTGAACATTATTGTATGTTGTGTCCATTACCAGTCAACTAGAGACATCACCTTCCATGAACTCTTATTGTATGTTGTGTCCATTACCAGTCAACTAGTAACATCACCTTCCATGAACACTTATTGTATGCTGTGTCCATTACCAGTCTACTAGTGGCAATACCTTCCATGAACTCTTATTGTATGTTGTGTCCATTACCAGTCTACTAGTGGCATCACCTTCCATGAACTCTTATTGTATGTTGTGTCCATTACCAGTCAACTAGTGGCATCACCTACCTTGAACTCTTATTGTATGTTGTGCCCATTACCAGTCTACTAGTGGCATCACCTTCCATGAACACTTATTGTATGTTGTGTCCATTACCAGTCTACTAGTGGCATCACCTTCCATGAACACTTATTGTATGTTGTGTCCATTACCAGTCTACTAGTGACATCACCTTCCTTGAACATTATTGTATGTTGTGTCCATTACCAGTCTACTAGTGGCATCACCTTCCATGAACACTTATTGTATGTTGTGTCCATTACCAGTCTACTAGTGGCATCACCTTCCATGAACACTTATTGTATGTTGTGTCCATTACCAGTCAACTAGTGACATCACCTTCCTTGAACATTATTGTATGTTGTGTCCATTACCAGTCTACTAGTGGCATCACCTTCCTTGTACATTATTGTATGTTGTGTCTATTACCAGTCTACTAGTGGCATCACCTTCCTTGAACATTGTTGTATGTTGTGTCCATTACCAGTCAACTAGTGGCATCACCTTCCTTGAACATTATTGTATGTTGTGTCCATTACCAGTCTACTAGTGGCATCACCTTCCTTGTACATTATTGTATGTTGTGTCTATTACCAGTCTACTAGTGGCATCAACTTCCTTGAACATTATTGTATTTTGTGTCCATTACCAGTCTACTAGTGGCATCACCTTCCTTGAACATTGTTGTATGTTGTGTCCATTACCAGTCTACTAGTGGCATCACCTTCCTTGATCATTATTGTATGTTGTGTCCATTACCAGTCAACTAGTGGCATCACCTTTCATGAACATTATTGTATGTTGTGTCCATTACCAGTCAACTAGTGGCATCAACTTCCTTGAACATTATTTTATGTTGTGTCCATTACCAGTCTGCTAGTGGCATCACCTTCCATGAACAGTATTGTATGTTGTGTCCATTACCAGTCAACTAGTGGCATCACCTTCCATGAACTCTTATTGTATGTTGTGTCCATTTCCAGTCAACTAGTGGCGTCACCTTCCATGAACTCTTATTGTATGTTGTGTCCATTACCAGTCAACTAGTGGCGTCACCTTCCATGAACTCTTATTGTATGTTGAGTCCATTACCAGTCAACTAGTGGCAATACCTTCCATGAACTCTTATTGTATGTTGTGTCCACTACCTGTCAACTAGTAACATCACCTTCCATGAACTCTTACTGTATGTTGTGTCCATTACCCGTCAACTAGTGACATCGCCTTGCATGAACACTTATTGGATTTTGTTCCTATTGATTGTCCGTTCAGTAGAAAGCCATGACTCCTACAAATTGCATTATTGATTATCCGTACATTAGAAGGCTATGATTGCTGCTTATTGTAATTGTTTTGTTCGTTCAGTAGAAAGCTATGACTCCAAACTATTGCATTATTGATGATCTGTACAGTAGAAAGCTATGATTACTGCTTATTTTAATTGTTTTGTTTGTTCAGTAGAAAAATATGTCTCCTACCTATTGCATTATTGATGATCCGTACATTAGAAGGCTGTGACTGCTGCTTATTGTAATTGTTTTGTTCGTTCAGTAGAAAGCTATGACTCTTACCTATTGCGTTATTGATTATCCGTACAGTAGATGGCTATGACTGCTGCTTATTGTAATTGTTTTGTTCGTTCAGTAGAAAGCTATGAATCCCACTTTTTGCATTTTTGATTGTCCGTACACTGTCAGTAGAAAGCTATGATCATTTTTGAATGTTGTTTAACGGCTCATCAACACAGTATAGGTTATTTAGAGCCGCCCCAGATGGAGGGGAAGGATACATAGAATTACGGGAACCGTGCTCTACTCTTATTATCGAATAGATTCATATGGTTATTTAACGTGCTCGAAGGATAGACCGATACACGGTGAGAAAGCTATGATTGCTGCTTTATTGTCCGTTCAATAGAATGCTATGACTTATCCCTATTGCATTATTGATTGTCCGTACAGCAGAAAGCTATGATTGCTGCTCATTTTTTAGATGAGGTGCCGAGTTGTCCGTCGTCCGCCCGTCGTCCGTTGTCCGTCCGTCCGTCCGTCCGTCGTTAACTTTCGTCTCGTTAAGACGATAGGGCCTTCATTTTCCATCGACAGGATCTTCACCAATCTTTACCAGATTGTTCATATCAATGAAAGCTCGGACAAGTTCTAAAACCAGCCAAATCGGAATAGTAACAGTGGAGTTATGGCCCTTGATTTAGTTAAAAATCCTATATTTTGCCTCGTTTATGTCACCGTATGATTGTTGTGTGCTCTAAGGCGACTACAACACCCTGGTTCGTTATAATATTGGACCTCTTGGAAGTAAAGGATACTCTGTAATATAATAAATATATATAATATTTATTCCACACATATTATACATGACCTTTCAATAATATTGTATAACGGCAAGTGCAATCGTGCGCATACGTGCGGTGATCAAGTCATATGACCGTGCTAAACAAGACATGCATATGCATATGTGTATAAGGTAGCTAAATTAATGGGATATTGTCATGTTGTTTAAGTAAACGATAATGTTACAGTGGCTTGTAATAAACAACAACAATTGCATAAATATTTATCACATACTTCCCTATAAATATGTCGTTTTTGAGTATACGATACAACATAGATCTAGCTAGTCATATCCATCAGGATTTCCTTGACGTCCGTTGCGGAGTGGTTAACGTCTCTGACTTGAAATCACTTGCCCCTCACCGCTGTAGGTTCGATCCCTGAGGGGCCTAGGAATCTTTATGTGAGGAAGCTATCCAGCTGGCTTGCGGAATGTCGGTGGTTCTACCCAGGTGCCCGCCCGTGCACGAAAATTGCCCGGAGGGGCACCTGGGGTCTTCCTCCACCAATGGAAGCTGGAAAGTCGCCATATGACCTTAGCTGTTGGTGCGACTATAAAATCCAATTCAATCAATCAATCGTTGCCGGGCAATAAAGCCGGGCAATAAAGCCATGAAAAATGTCATATCACGGAAATAACCGAATGTTCATCTCGATCCTTTTACCGGAGTGATAGGAAAATGACCGAGTAGTTACGATTGTATACGATTTGTCACGGTTATTGTTTGTCGTCTGCGTTTCATTAGTTACTTCCATCCTGTTTTCGCGGCTTATTATTGGCTATATAATCATTATCCGTGGATAAAATAGACACTTATGACAATACATCTTTAGAAGTTCAAATTCAATGGAATTCATTTTCAATAAGATTTCGGACAAAACTAAATGTTGTGTTCCACTTACGTGAAATACATGAGCACATCATAATGGACTAGATCTACTTTTTTTTCACCCTGGAAATCAGCGTAGTGAGTGAACTGAAGTCGAAATTTCGACAAAGTTCAAGTATATGATAAATAGAATAAAAATGTGTATTTTCATATCACACCCTATATCAGTCCCTCGACCCATATGGCGTAGCTCTCGGACTGATATGGCGTCTCAGGCCTGATATAGGGTGTGATATGAAAATCCCCATTTATTATTCTCTATTTATTGCGACCTAATCATACAGGTAGCTACATTAAAGGGATGTTAGGTATGATGTACATGTTAAAGGCGCACGTGCTTGTGGTATAAATATAAAACAATTACAATTTGCATATATATTTGTTCCGACCAATATATATATTTGTTCCGACCAATGACATATTCCCCTGCTCTAGAAAATGTCGTCATCGACATTAATTAAAAGAAATGAACGTCGGTCGTATTATTTCACCATCTTCCTGACAAGTAATTACCAAAACAAAAATTCTGATAATACCACTGCAACCTTGTACCATATAGGTTAGGTATATATATATACACACACATACAGTAATGTATATTACAAAAATTTCAATATTACAATAAAATTACAATATACAACACTGAGATTAGATTGACCACCACTGTCTATCCGTGCCTTCAATCCTAATTAATCTCACACAATTACGATGTCTCTTGCCGGGACTTCAATGATATGAGCTTGTCCCAACGCCCATTCACATTGGTCCATCCAGGCCGGCTGCGGGCGAATTCGTTGGGACCTACGGATAGGCTCATTGGCATTTGTTGTCTGAGACTTCATTGTACGCAATCGCGACTGACCTGGTTGCCTACGCAAGGGTATCGTGTAGGGCTTGGATCTTGCTTCATCAAAGTCTTCGGATGAGGTATCCGAACTTAATGAACTTTTAGTTGTCGTTGTGTAATCCAATGGGAGATTTACTGCGCGCGCTGGGCGTCTGACTTCCGGTGTCCTTTTGGCGCATGTAAAGCTAAACCCATGAAAGGCAGCAAATGGTTTCTGTGCAGAGTCTTCATTTTTCCAGTACCATTTTCCTTTTTTGGACTGCAGCGGGTTGCCGAAGAACGATATAGGGATCTTCTTCCCTTGCATATATATTTATTCCGACCTATGACATTAAAACAAAAGGGCCTTCATTTTTCATCCGATCTTTACCAAACTTTACCAGATTGTTAATATCAATATACTGGCATTCTTGAGTAATCTTAGCCAAACTTAGATTTTATTATTTATGTTTTTTATTATTATTTTAAATTATTATTTTAATTAAAAAAAAGAATGTTTACTCTGTTTTAATTTTTTTTTTCTTTTTATTTATGTTTTTTTTAATTTTGTTTTAAAATGTGTTTTATTTTTTTATTTTGATTCATTTTTTTTAACGCCGTGTTGGATTTGGCGAAACTTAGCAGGAAGCATTGGTACGATTTCTAGTTGTGCCTATTGCGCCTTTTTCCGGTTCGTTGATTTTTTGATGGAGCCCCTTGACAATTTACTCTAAATTTCTTGTCAGCGCTACTCTTTCTAAATGCCTTGTTGGATTTCGAAGAAACTTGGCAGGAAGCATCGGTAAATATAGATATAAAAATCGAACAGGAAACGCAGCATTGAAGGACGACAGTCAATCACAAGCACACACAGAAACAAAGAACAAATTTAAAGAGTAGACTGGTAACCTACCCTACCGTCAACCCAATAAAACGGGACAGTGTAAATAAAGAAATCCCCGCCATGAACTATTCTCTAACCATCAAGGCAGCATTAATAGGCAATATAAGTATTACACAAAGATGCTCGTGTATATATAAATAAATGGGTCCACCTAGTTGTGCATGTCGCGCTTTTGTTCCAGTTCGCTGAGTTTTGACGGAGTTATGGCCCTTTGACATTTTTACTTTAAGATTCTTGTCGGCGCTACTCCTCCTAAACGGCTTGTTGAATTTCTACGAAATTTGGCAGGAAGCCTCAGAATGATGTCTAGTTGTGCAAATCACGGTATACCAATGAAATATTGGACAAGTTCGAAAATCAGCGAGATCTTGTTAGTAACGACAGAGTTATGACCCTTGATTTGTTGAAAAATGCTATATTGTATTTTTCTTTGTTAAAGCTGTAGTTACTTCATTTTTTTAACTGATCTTTACCATGTTTGTTTAAAATGTCAATATACCCCCAACCCCACCTACCCATTTTTATGAAATTTCATTAATAGAAGAAGGTGGGACAAATTAAAAAATACCCATGTCAGACTAGACACAGCAGACTTATTGCCTATGATTACCAGGTGAGCGATCTAAGGGTCATCCTAGCCCTGTTGTTTTTGCAATGTTTTAAAAGAAGTACTGATGGGAATTTTATGTCGACAACCCTTGATATAAGAGCCTTTTTAGCCAGTAGAGCGTCCACACCACCTCTTTGGCCTCTTGTTTAGCTCTACATTTAATCAGCAGAGCTTATGCCGTGTTGCGGTGTCCGTCGTCCGTCCGTGTGTCCGTAAACGTGTTTGTAGCGACTACTCCTCTGCAACTACCGGACGGATTTTCATGAAACTTCACAGGAATGTTGCCCATGATGTATTGTTGATCCTAGCAAAACTTCACGTTGATGTGAAATCCAAGATGGCCGCCAGAGTTAAAAAAAAGTTTGTAGCAACTACTTCTTGAAAACTATAAGTCATTTTGATATGGGACTTGTCATTTTGATTCGGAGTTAAACATGGCTGCCAGCGGCCATCTTTGTTTATTACATAGTTTAAAGTATATTAAAAACTTTTAGCGACTATTCCTCTAAAGATACGTGACGGATTCTCATGAAACTTCACGGGAATGCTGCACTTGATGTCTAGTTGATCCTAGCAAAAATTAAGGTTGGCCGGAAATTTCAGATGGCCGCCACGGCTAAAAATATATTTAGAAAAAAAAGATACTTCTTGAAAACTATAAGTGATATTGATATGGGACTTTTTCTAAAATGATCAGCATGACAGGATGTTGGTCCTTGTCGGAAATCAGTACGCTTTGGCATTAAACATGGCTGTCAGCGGCCATCTTTGTTTACATAGAGTTATATAGTAAAACTTTGAGGCGACTAATCCTCCGAAACTACTTGACGGATTTTCATGAAACAGATTTTTAAAATCAATTTTGTAGCGACTACTCTTTGAAAACGATATGTGATATTGATATGGGACTTTTTCTAAAACAATCAGCATGGCATGATGTTGGTCCTTGTCGAAAAACATTTGGATTCGACGTTAAACATGGCTGCCAGCGGCCGTCTAACAGCCCTATACTCAGCAGCAACCAAGGAAAAGAAGCTTGATGTCGTTGAAAAGGAATTAACGTCATTTCAGGGATTATTGAAGACAGATACACATTTGATCTTGATATCTAGTTGATCTTACCAAAATTTCAGGTCGTCCGGAAATTCCAGAATGCCGTGGCCACGGCTAAATATAGATTTTAAGAAAACAAATTTGTAGCGATTACTCCATGAAAGCTATAAGTTAGATATATTGATATGGGACTTCTTCTAAAATGATCAGCATGACACGATGTTGATCCTTGTCGAAAATCATTCTGATTTGACATTAAAAATGGCTGCCAACGGCCAGCTTTGTTTACATAGAGTTATAAAGTAAACACTTGTAGCAACTACTCCTCTGAAACTACTTACGGATTCTGATGAAACGTCACAGGAATGTTGCTCTTGATGTCGAGTTGTTCCTACCAAAATTTCAGGTCGACTGGAAATTCAGCATAGCCGCCATGGCTAAAGATATATTTTAAAAAATGTATAGCGACTTCATCTTGTAAACAATAAGCGATATTGATATGAAACTTTTTCTAAAATGATCAGCATAACATGACGTTGGTCCTTGTCAACACTTGTTTTGATTCGACGTAAAACATGGCTGCCAGCGGTCATCTTTGTTTACGTAGAGTTATATAGTAAAAGCTTGTAGCGACTACTCCTCTGACATATTTTCATGAAACTTCACAGGACCGTTGCTCTTGATATCTTGTTGAACCAAGCAAATTTCAGGTCGGCCGAAAATACAGATATATATTTTAAAAACAAAGTTTGTAGTTACTACTTCTTGAAACCTATAAGTGATATTGATATGGGACATTTTCTAAAATGATCAGCATGCCATGATGTTAGTCCTTGTCGAACATCGTTTTGATTCGACGTTAAACATGGCTGCCAGCTGCCATCTTTGTTTACATAGAGTTATATAGTAAACAATTTAGCGACTACTCCTCTGAAACTACTTGACAGACTTTCATGAACCTTCATAGGAATATCGTACTTGATGTCTAATGGATCCTAGCAAAATTTCAGGTTGGTCGAAAATTCAAGATTGCTGCCACGGCTAAAAATATATTTTAAATATAGAGTTTTGTGGCGACTACCTCTCAAAATATATGTGATATTGATTTGGATCTATTATCAAAATTACTGGCACGACATGTAGTTGGTCCTAATCAAAATTCCTTTCAATTCGATGTCAAACATGGCCGCCCGAAACTTGTGGCGACTACTTCTTTGAAAGTTTATAAAACTTCACATGTGCCCATGACTGAACTAGCCATCAAAATCTATCAGTAGAGCTTCCTGGTCAATGACCTCTTCTTTTGTCCGTTCAGTAGAAAGCTATGACTTCTTCATATTCCATTATTGATTGTCCATACAGCAAAAAACTATGATTGCTGCTTATTGAATATTTTTAGTCGGTTCAGTAGAAAGCTATGACTCCTACTTATTGCATTGTTGATTGTCCGTATGGTAGAAAGCTATGATTGCTGCTGATTGTATTATTTTGTGTCGGTTCAGTAGAAAGCTCTGACTCCTACGTTTTGTATTAATGATTTTACGTACAGTAGAAAGCTATGACTCCTACGTATTGTATTAATGATATTACGTACAGCAGAAAGCTATGACACCTACGTATTGCACTAATGATCTTACGTACAGTAGAAAGCTATGACTCCTACGTATTGCATTAATGATTTTACGTACTGTAGAAAGCTATGACTCCTACGTAATGCATTATTGATTTTACGTACAGTAGAAAGCTGGATTGGCTTGTGCAATTTGTATATAGCTGAAATTCATTTGAAGGAATACAACTGCATTAGAGAATATAATTATGCAGTGTGTTATGGTCTGTATATATACCTGTGCGAATTTTGCATTTATTAAACACTTTTGCCTTCTTGTTTGTCTGTTTGCGTGTTTGTTTCTGTGTTTTGTGGTTGACTGTCCTCCTTGAATGCTACTTTCCCTGTCCGATCTTTTTATATTTCTTGATAGAACAAACCATATATTACTTTACATCGCATACCTCTTTGTAGTGGCGTCTTTCTTTTTAATTTCATATTCACCAGCTCATGGCGAATTCTGGTATTTAAGTAATCGAACTTAACGCAGATCATCATTTAGCTTATAGACATCAAGTAGTGCGTAACGTTCCTGTTTACAGGTATAATTTCCAGGTAAATACGGTTTGCCTCTCTCTGTAATCGAACACAAGACCCTACTTACAGTCAGGCTTTTTATCCACTGAGCTATAGGAACTACTTGCAAATATAAGGCGTGAACACCTATCAAGATGTATCAGAGTATAGACCATCATGTCGCATGTACATTAACCTTGTGTGACGTCAACATTTATTTTATACATCAAGATGTACGAGTATATAGTCCATCATGTCGCGTATGTAAATTAACCTTGTGTGACGTCAACATTTATTTTATACATCAAGATGTATCAGTATATAGTCCATCTTGTCGTACATGTAAATTAAACGTGTGTGAGGTCAACATTTATTTTATACATTAAGATGTATCAGTATATAGTCCATCTTGTCGCACATTTAAATTAAACTGACGTCAACATTTATTCTATACATCAAGATGTATCAGTATACAGTCCATCTTGTCGCACATGTAAATTAAACTTGTGTCAACATTTATTGTATACATTAGGCGTAACAGCATATAGTCCATCATGTCGTACGTGTAAATTCAATATGTAGTTTATCATGTCGAACACGTCAATTAACCTTGTGTGACGTCAAACTATATTGTATCAGTTTAAACTAGGATTCCGTTTCAAAACAACTTTATTTACTGTGCATTTCAGGGTGCCTGGGCGTAAAATATGAATCGAGATTTGTTTTTATTACTTGCTATATGTTTTCATACCTGATATGGTCAGATAGAATGACAATAGACACTCCTTGATCTATTTACAATCTTGCCATAGCCATCCGTTATGCTTCACAAAGCCAAACATTTCATTTCGAACCCTCTTGTTTACATTATAAAAATTAAAACAACATGGCGGCATTATTGTTAGAAATTGTCATGATGTACAAGTAAAGCGTAGATTATGCAGGGTGGTGTTGTTGTTCAATATTCAGCACCTCCAGCAATCGATCATACTTACCTTTTATTTTGGAATGAAAACCATTATATCTAGAAAATGAAAGGTAAATAGTATAATGTTCCGCCGTCGCCAATTTGGTTTTCGGCTGTCTATAAAATTACATGTAAACAGTGGGGGGGTTAAAATGAATGTTTGGCCTTACGAAGCTTAGAGGATGGCTACGCGAAGATTGCAAACAGATTCAGGAGCATCCGTTTTCATTCTTTTCAATCATATCAGGTATGAAAACATAAAATCTCGATTCATATTCGACGTCTAGGCACCCTGAAATGCACAGTAGTCTATAGGGTTACAACGTTGCAACGTATCAACACATATTGTGTAGTGTTTAACTGCAGATATGAACGAGCAAATCTAACATGGTTTATTAAAATACTCAATGCTAATTGTTTATTGGAGAAGTTTTTAAATGTGTATACAATACCTCTGACGTCAGGTACGTTAACCGTTAATACGTCATTTTAAATGCCATAAAAACACGTTAACCGTTGAGACGTCGTCAATTTAAACGTCAGATGCAAAACAACAATGTAATGGAATGCGTTTTTTTAAGCGACGCTACATTCCAACAACACATTTAAATAGGTTGAAGCTGCATATTTTGCTCACTATGTTTAGAGATGGGCATAGAATGTATGTTGAGAGCATTTGTTCTTATTTAATTCAATCTCTCGACAAAATGTGTATACATACACATTATTGTCAGATAAGAAATAAAATATTTCCAGCGGGTTTATATTATGCGAGATCAAAACCTGGTTTTGGGACTTGAAACACATCGAAACCGCGGGCCTGCGGCCCTTGGAATCAATGAACTTCAAGGTATTGATCTGGGACAATATAAACCGCTTGAAACATGTTATTTCTTAAACAAGAATGCAAGGTCCCTGATTCAAATACCGCTCCGGGCACAAAATATATTCGAAAATATATTCGGAAGCCCTATATTTGCTGATGTTTCCTGTACGAATTTTATATAAGAATCGTCACCTTTGATGTAAAACGTGCTATAATTATATACTCGGTAAAAAAAGTTTTGGACCAGTGTATATAAAGTTATATAAAAATAAAACTAGTGGACAGAATTTAAGTATCTTCTTTTAGTAACCAAGGTCTATCCTACCCAATTAATTTGGTACCAGAAACATTAAATTCCAAACAAGATTTGATTTTAAAAAAATATCGCGAACACACAAAGGGTCTGTAAAAAACGTTGCAAAGTCCATAAAAAGTAACAGTTACGGACACATTCGAGTAACCAATAAAAAGATTATTATTTTTTCGCAAACTTTCATTGTAAACGATAATTATTGTTGATTGTTGATCTATTGTGAATTATCAAATGAGATAATAAGGGATATGGTCGAATGTCATGGTTCAGCGATCATTGTACGGGTTCGAACACTGCCATGGTCCAAAACCTTTTTTACAGAGTAAAAAAATCACATCTCACCTTTTACTTCTAAGGTGATGAAATGTGAACTGTATGCATCGATTGTTGGCTTAAATACAAACAATCTGGATACTAGTCGAACTAAAAGCTACTTCAGACGTAACCCATTCATATTGATGAGTAATTATCATTTAAAGTGTGTTTGTTTGTTTGTTTGTTTGTTTGTTTGTTTGTTTGTTTGTTTGTTTGTTTGTTCGTATGGTGTTTTACGTAATGTTCAACACATGTAAGGTTATACATGACCGTCGATTTTGTTTTTTGGTTGAGAATCCACTTTTCCTGGGTAGACCCAGTACTGTACACGCGCCATCCGTGAGAAATGACACTTCCTCACTTACTGGGATTCGAACCCGCATCGGTGAGAGGCGAAGGTTTGCAACGCAACGTCGTTAATACATTCAGCCACGGAGACGCTATCTTTCAAAGTAAATGGAATGCATTTTAACTATACTGAATAATACCTGTTTACATATCTTTAAAGACATTTATTTGATAGAATTATTCTACTCAATATACCGTTTTATTTTTATTTCATTTCATGCTGCATTCCAACTATTTCTGTGTGCCACATGTGCATATCAATCTATGTGATATACACATGTTTGATCATAATGTGTCTAATGTGAGTGTTTTTTTCTTCAGTAAATGCTGATCCTTTCAGTATATACGTGTATAATTTGAAGATCGGTAACTGGGATTTTACAACGCCCCTCGCTAGTGATGTTAGAAATAGAATGATCTCCACTATCATAAATAGTACTGGGTAAGTCATACATAATGTTATACCTCATTTGCATATTCCACTCTTTGTTTAATAATGTATGGTGCTTCGGTCCATATGAAGTTTATGGACTGGGCAGTCAGACCTAGAACGTTATATGGACCTCAGCTTCGCTTCGGTCCATATAACATTCTAGGTCTGACTGCCCAGTCCATGAACTTGCATATGGACCTCAGCACCATACATTAGCAATTAAATAATGCTGTTTTTTATACGGATTTCAAATACACTTATGGGAAAGTATCCATATTATGTTGCATATCCGGTTCCTGTTCATTGAATTCTACCGGTGTTACGGCAAATTGATGACTTTTACCTAGGGAATTGTCGCCTCTACTTGCCGACATTTGTACCATTTGTATATGGATTTCAACCAAGCTTGCTGGAAAGTTTCCATATTTTATGTTCTGATTATATATCTTCAAATGGTTCTGATGCATGGATTTTTGCCGGCTATATACCACTTTGTTGAGTTTAATATAGGGAAATCTTTGTCACGTCTGTTTCTCTATAGCTTTGATGACGTTACATGTAACAAAGTAGTGTGTTAAAATTCACGTTTAATGCTTTTTTCAATTTTTTCTTATTGGCGAGCATCAACGTGTATTGATTGTTGCTAAATTTACGACTGGACTTTCGCAACGGAATCTGTTTGGAAGGTGTCACGCTTTTAAACGGCATGTTTGTATATCATATATGCATAGGTTGAAAGAAGATATTATTTTGAGTCGATTATTAGTATTACAAATTTTACCCGCCACGATGAAATATCCAAGAATATCCAAATTTATCACGAAAATATTCACATATTTCCGAATTATCGAAACTTACCGTCATCTCGTTTGAAATTCTTACCCAGAATTCCATGCGCATAATTAGTTCCCCGTACACAACTGACCATGCACCGTCGATAGAATAGAACCGTTTATTGCTACAATCATGGCATATAAACGTAAAACATTTTGTAGTGTGTTTAAAATAAACTAATATTAACAGTAGTGTTAAAAGTACTTGTTTTATTCTTTTATTCTTTACAAGACTCTCCATCATTCTTAAATAGTAATAAAGAAAATATAACAAATATGAAAATAGTTATTGTATTACAACTAGCAATGTGTTTAAAAGTGTGAGTATGCGTGTGTGCGTGTGTGTGTTGGCTGGGTGATGAGGGAGGCGGCGTGGCGAGTGAAGGAGCAGGTATGTCATATATCGGCCAATATTCGATAGGCTAATTTCGATCTATATTCTCTCCACATGTGGCTATGATCATCATCAATCTTCTTACGTAGGTATATTATTTTGTCTAAAAGATATCTCTTTATCACATTATTTCATAACATTTGAACATTCCTTCCAATGTTTGTCAAATATATATGTTTTATCATTACCTACAAAAATGCATTCAAGAACGGTGTATGATTTTTTTAAATTCTAATCTTGAGAGCTTCTGTGCTTAATGGGTTTTCTAAACGCATGGCAGAACAATATAGTACTTAGTTTCAAATATAACAGGTAGTTCTGTATAAGATAATTTATTTCCAATATTGAATATGATACCTCTACAAGCATTATATCAATGGTTTTTGAACCAAATTTT
The DNA here is from genome assembly GCA_037043455.1 of Cyrtodaria siliqua. Lineage (NCBI taxonomy): Eukaryota > Metazoa > Mollusca > Bivalvia > Adapedonta > Hiatellidae > Cyrtodaria > Cyrtodaria siliqua. Next base: position 27,892 of record JAWPHD010015766.1, read on the forward strand.
AAGTTTGTTAAGAAGGGATTGCGTTTCTGGACATGACCAGAGCATATGGGTGTAACATTCTATGTCATCAGGGCATTAATAATTAACAAGTCCAAACCTTTAAATACACGTTTTCTGGACATGACCAGAGCATATGGGTGTAACATCTATGTCATCAGGGCATTAATAATTAACAAGTCCAGACCTTTAAATACACGTTTTAATAATCTTTAAAACTACCCCATTTCTGATCGTATAGTGTTTATATTAATTCTAACAGATGTTACTCATCAAATCTCTACATTTTCAGACAATCTCTAACCACCTCTGACTATCTCTACTTCTAAACACACCAGTATATACCTGCACGCACGTGCAAGCCTCCCATTGGTTGTTTACACAGTTATTCAATAGGTCGTAATAAAGTATCCCGCCTTCTTCTATATACCTGAGTAAGCTAATATAATATCTGCTATTTGAGAGGCAAATCCCAAATTGTAGAATAATGGTCATTTACTATTAACTGTGATATACTTCTACTACTTGTTATTAAATTATTATTATTACTTATTAAAATATTATTATTACATATTAAAGGGTATGGTAGTGTTACATGGGTTAATGTTTCTCCATGGTGGCAGTATTTACAAGTAGGACTATCTACAACTTTAATCATATGTAAACATGGTAAACATCTTCTTGTGGGGAGAATTCGTATTGTGAACCATTGTAATGTTGTATTTTTTGTACATTTATATATTTATTTCCAAGTGTCCTCCTCTAATATACCGGCACCCTTCGCCCATTACCTTTTGTTAACCTAAGGCGTGAAAATGTTATACTTGGTAAATTATATACAACGCAGTTTTGTGACACGTTGTCCACAGTGGAAATTACCTGACGTTTGTGCATTTATGCGCATGCGCATACAATGTTGGGAGAAACGAGCATTTGTCAATACACATTTATAGCGATCTACGAAAAACCGATGATTTACGTAAAATATGCCTCGGAAAAGAATAAAACCCGAAAATAAATGATAAATAACTTATTATTTTGTTAGATTATTGTCATGGTTTACGCACAGGACTCTGAAAAGCTGTTCAATTTCGTTCGAAAGTCACATTGATGTTGGAGTGGTTTTTCCATTCGTCTTTTTACACAGGAAATTAGGCGTATATGCAGTTACATAGAACGTCAGAATAATAAAAAAAACTGCGTAGGAGCCAATTTATTAGGCTAGTAACAAAGGGAAGTCTGCTACTTTGTAACATCGACTCCGCATACATTTCTATACGGATTTCCATCAAACTTTACTGCGAAGTATCCATATCATGTCTTGTTGTTATATTTTAAAAAGGTACAGGTTCTTTGATTTCTTTAAAGGGAAACATGCTTTTTACCACAACAACACATTCTAGTTACGTAGTTACAGTTTAATATTGCCGGTTTGCCGGTTTTGAATCCAGCATATCAAGCAAAGGGCGATAAACGAAGTCGGGCATTAGTTTGGACTATTTGGGAGCGTACATCGTGATATATTGATTGTTTGCGAGGACCTCATTGTCTGGTAGGATGGGGAATACTTTTTAATTATTGCAATAATTAACCCCGATTTCGTCCTGGCTCATATAGAAACCATGGTGCAGACCATTTCACCACGGTACCACCTTCCTAATCACCCCCTGTGTGCGTGTTGTTCTTAGGTTTATGTCCCTCTACCACATGTATATATACAATATATATGAGCCGAAACACGCGAAAACGACCCTTCAGACAAAATTTTGACATTTTGTGTTTTTTCATATTTATGAAACACATTGATTTTCTCTTTAAAAATCTCTTTGATTGATGTTAATATCTTAATTAAAAATAATTTTATCTCCATTTGAAAACCAAAGATTATATTAGCCATTAATTTCGACGTTGACGTCGGCGTCTTGGACGACGTCGTTGATTAAATAACAAACATAAACAATTATCATTTTCTATAGCATCAACTATTTATATTAAGAAAACATATTCCCTATGCTATAATTATTAGATTAAATACGGAAGTGACGAGAAATGATTAGTAATTAATTGATTACCGGCCGACGTCATAAATTGTTACTTTATGACGTTATCGTTTAAACGTCCGAAGGGACGTTTTCGCGTGTTTCGGCTCAATTATATATTGTAATTTTGAATTTGGATTTTATTTGCTTTGCCGGCATTATAATATTTAAGCTGTACCTTATCATCGCGTCATATAACTGTGATTATATGTTTTAAACTCTGTAACAATAAAAAAGTAGTAGAAAAATTAATGAAAGCGTCATTATACAGATGCATACATACAGCTTGTCCAGGGATACAACTTTACACACCGTGTAACATTATACATATGCATACATATAGCTTGTCTAGTGATACAACTTTACACACCGTCTATCATTATACAGATGCCAACATACAGCTTCTTCAGTGATACAACATTACAAATCGTGTGTCATTATAATGATGCATACGTACAGCTTGTATAATGATACAACATTGCACACCGTGTGTCATTATACAGATGCCAACATACAGTTTGTTCAGTGATGCAACATTACACAGCTTGTGTCGTTTTACAGATGCATACATACAGCTTGCCTAGTGATACAACATTACACTGCATGTGTCATTATACATATGCATACATACTGCTTGTCTTGTGATACAATATTACACTGCGTGTGCCATTATACATATACTGACATACAGATGCCAACATACTGTTTGTCTAGTGATACAACATTACACTGCGTGTGTCATTATATAGATCAATACATACATCATGTCTAGTGATACAACATTACACTGCGTGTGTCATTATACATATGCATACATACAGCTTGTCTAGTGATATAACATTACACTGCGTGTGTCATTATACATATGCATACATACAGCTTGTCTAGTGATATAACATTACACATCGTGTGTCATTATACAGATACATACATACATCGTGTCTAGTGATACAACATTACACTGCGTGTGTCATTATACATATGCATACATACAGCTTGTCTAGTGATATAACATTACACATCGTGTGCCATTATACATATGCATACATACAGCTGGTCTAGTGATACAACATTACACATCGTGTGTCATTATACAGATGCATACATACATCTTGTATAGTGATACAACATTACACTGCGTGTGTCATTATACATATGCATACATACTGCTTGGCTAGTGATACAACATTACACATCGTGTGTCATTATACAGATGCCAACATACTGTTTGTCTAGTGATACAACATTACACTGCGTGTGTCATTATATAGATCCATACATACAGCGTGTCTAGTGATACAACATTACACTGCGTGTGTCATTATAACTATGCATACATACAGCTTGTCTAGTGATATAACTTTAGACATCGTATGTCATTATACAGATGCATACATACAGCTTGTCTGGTGATACAAAATTACACTGCGGGTGCCATTATACAGATGCATAAATACAGCTTGTCTAGTGATACAACATTACACATCGTGTGTCATTATACAGATGCATATATACAGTTGGTCTAGTGATACAAAATTACACTGCGGGTGTCATTATACAGATGCATACATACAGCTTGTCTAGTGATACAACATTACACTGCTGGTGTCATTATACAGATGCATACATACATCATGTCTAGTGATACAACATTACACTGCTGGTGTCATTATACAGATGCATACATACAGCTTGTCTAGTGATACAACATTACACATCGTGTGTCATTATACAGATACATACATACTGCTTGTCTAGTGATACAACATTACACTACGGGTGTCATTATACATATGCATACATACAGCGTGTCTAGTGATACAACATAACTCATCGTGTGTAATTATACAGATGCCAACATACTGTTTGTCTAGTGATACAACATTCATTACACTGCGGGTGTCATTATACAGATGCAAACATACAGCGTGTCTAGTGATATAACATAACACATCGTGTGTAATTATACAGATGCCAACATACGGTTTGTCTAGTGATACAACATTACACTGCGGGTGTCATTGTTCAGATCAATACATACAGCTTGTATAGTGATACAACATTACACTGCGTGTCATTATACATATGCATACATACTGCTTTTCTAGAGATACAACATTACACTGCGTGTGCCATTATACAGATACATACATACAGCTTGTCTAGTGATACAACATTACACTTCATGTGTCATTATACAGATGCCAACATACTGTTTGCCTAGTGATACAACATAGCATTGCGTGTGTCATTATACAGATGCAAACATACAGCGTGTCTAGTGATATAACATTACACTGCGTGTGTCATTATACATATGCATACATACGGCTTGTCTAGTGATATAACATTACACTGCGTATGTCATTATACATATGCATACATACGGCTTGTCTAGTGATATAACATTACACATCGTGTGTCATTATACAGATGCATACATACAGCTTGTATAGTGTTACAACATTACACTGCGGGTGTCATTATACGGATGCCAACATACAGTTTGTTCAGTGATGCAACATTACACTGCTTGTGTCATTTTACAGATGCATACATACAGCTTGTCTAGTGATACAACATTACACATCGTGTGTCATCATACAGATGCATACATACATTTTGTCTAGTGATACAAAATTACACTGCGGGTGTCATTTTACAGATGCATACATACAGCTTTTCTAGTGATACAACATAACACTGCGAGTGTCATTATACATATGCATACATACAGCGTGTCTAGTGATACAACATTACACTGCAGGTGTCATTATACAGATGCATACATACATCGTGTCTAGTGATACAGCATTACACTGCGGGTGTCAGTATACAGATGCCAACATACAGTTTGTTCAGTGATGCAACATTACACTGCTTGTGTCGTTTTACAGATGCATACATACAGCTTGTCTAGTGATACAACATTACACATCCTGTGTCATCATACAGATGCATATATACATTTTGTCTAGTGATACAAAATTACACTGCGGGTGTCATTATACAGATGCATACATACAGCTTGTCTAGTGATACAACATTACACTGCGGGTGTCATTATAGATATGCATACATACAGCTTTTCTAGTGATACAGCATTACACTGCGGGTGTCATTATACAGATGCATACATACACGTGTCCAGTGATACAGCATTACACTGCGGGTGTCATCATACAGATGCATACATACAGCGTGTCTAGTGATACAACATTACACTGCGGGTGTCATTATACATATGCATACATACAGCGTGTCTAGTGATATAACATTACACATCGTGTGTAATTATACAGATGCATACATACAGCGTGTCTAGTGATACAACATTACAAATCGTGTGTAATTATTATACGGCGTGTCTAGTGATATAACATTACACATCGTGCGTAATTATACAGATGCATACATACAGCGTGTCTAGTGATACAACATTACACTGCGGGTGTCATTATACAGATGCATACATACACGTGTCCAGTGATACAGCATTACACTGCGGGTGTCATCATACAGATGCATACATACAGCGTGTCTAGTGATACAACATTACACTGCGGGTGTCATTATACATATGCATACATACAGCGTGTCTAGTGATATAACACTACACATCGTGTGTAATTATACAGATGCATACATACAGCGTGTCTAGTGATACAACATTACAAATCGTGTGTAATTATTATACGGCGTGTCTAGTGATATAACATTACACATCGTGCGTAATTATACAGATGCATACATACAGCGTGTCTAGTGATACAACATTACACTGCGGGTGTCATTATACAGATGCATATATACAGCGTGTCTAGTGATATAACATTACACTGCGTGTGTCATTATACAGATGCGTACATACATCGTGTCTAATGATACAACATTACAATGCGTGTGTCATTATACAGATGCATACATACAGCGTGTCTAGTGATATAACATTACACTGCGTGTGTCATTATACAGATGCATACATACAGCGTGTCTAGTGATACAACATTACACTGCGGGCGTCATTATACAGATGCAAACATACTGCTTGTCTAGTGATACAACATTACACATCGTGTGTCATTATACAGATGTATACATACAGCGTGTATAGTGATAGAACTTTACACATCGTGTGTCATTATACAGATGCATACATACAGCGTGTCTAGTGATATAACTTTACACTGCGTGTGTCATTATACAGATGTATACATTCAGCTTGTCTAGTGATAGAACTTTACACTGCGGGTGTCATTTTACAGCTACATACATATACTGCTTGTCTAGTGATACAACATTACACATCGTGTGTCATTATACAGATGCATACATACTGCTTGTCTAGTGATACAACATTACAAATCGTGTGTCATTATGCAGATGTTTACATACAGCTTTTCTAGTGATACAACATTACACGTCGTGTGTCATTATACATATGCATACATACTGCTTTTCTAGTGATACAACATTACACGTCATGTGACGTTATACAGATGCATCCATACAGCTTGTCTAGTGATACAATATTACACACCGTATATCATTTAACAGGTGCATCCATAAGTTTGTCCTTTGGTAAAACATTACACACCGGGTGTCATTATACATATGCATCCATACAGCTTGTCTAGTGATACAACATTACATACCGTGTGTCATTATATATATGCATACATACATCTTGTCCGGTGATACAACATTACACACCGTGTGTCATTATACAGATCTATGCATCCATACATCATGTGTAGTGATACAATATTACACACCGTGTGTCATTATATAGATCTATGCATCCATATATGTTGTGTAGTGATACAATATTACACACCGTGTGTCATTATACAGATCTATGCATCCATACATATTGTGTAGTGATACAATATTGCACATCGTGTGTCATTATACAGATATATGCATCCATACGTATTGTGTAGTGATACAATATTACACACCGTGTGTCATTATACTGATATATGCATCCATACATCTTGTGTAGTGATACAATATTACACACCGTGTGTCATTATACAGATCTATGCATCCATACTCATGGTGTAGTGACACAGTGAAATAGACTATGGAGAAATATTCTTCCGGTCCTTAACATATTTTGGGGAGTATAGTTGTTACGCTTCAGTTTTCATTATGCAGATGCGTATCCTCCACCGTCCCTAAAGGCGACGCGTTTTATGTGGAAGACCACTTTAAAGCATCAAACCCAGATGCTTATAAAGGTGGGGATAAGTTCTGTGTGACGTCGGGCGAATTCGATGCAGCATGGTGGACAGTGCGATCTAACGATATTTATGCAGAAATTGAATTGGGCTTCTGTACCAACTACCAGATCTATGAAAATGGAACTTCAAGATGTTCGGATGTAAGTTACAATGTTATTTATGCATAGATACATATAAGTATATCGTGTTGTCGTTCAGTCGGTCGGTTTGCTATTGGACTGGCTGACTGGTCTAGTGATTGACCTGGATCGACAAAATATATTAATGCTTAAAAGTTGCAAGCCTTTTTAAGCAGTTATTTGTATATATACATATGGCAAAATGTCTAGTTTGTTCTAAACATGCTAATAGAATTATTACCCAGTGTAAAAATACATTATTTTGTCCATTCGTAGACCTTAAACGTGCTTTTGATATGATTTGCAGAACAAGGTTATGGTCAAAATTACTATCATATAACATACAGGGTATATTTTTGAATGTAAGTCTACTTATAATAAAGCCAAATGTGTAATTGTTAATGGAACCAAATCAACTTATTTTGCATGCTCTATAGATGTACGTCAAGGAGAAAAATTATCTCCAATTTTGTTTTCATTGTACTTAAACGATTTGCATGACTTCTTTGCCAACAGTGGTATTGTTGAAGGAGTAAAATGCTCAAAAGTAGATCAAGATGCTATATTTAATTTTGTAAAACTCTTCATTTTTTTCATGCAAACGACACCGTTATCGTCTCATAATCTGCTGATGGCTTACAAACGGCGTTAAATTGTTATGCAAATTATTGTGAAAATTGGAAATTAACTCTAAATACCACCAAAACGAAAACACTTGTATTTTCGCAAGGTCGTCGCATCAGTACAATTTAACTTATAAAATGAAATGATCGAAGTTATTGACCAATATGCATATTTAGACATCCTGTTTAGCAGAAGTGGCTCATTTTAGACTGCAAAGATTGTCATTTCGAAACAAGTAACGATAGCTTTGCATTGACTTTTTAAAAAAAGCTAAAGCCGTTCATCTTCCGACTGATATGCAAATTGAACTCTTTAATAGAATGGTCAAACCTATTTTAAATTATAGTTGTGAAATTTGGGGAAATGAAAATATAGACATAATAGAAAGTGTGCAACTTAAATCCTGTTAAACTTAAAAAATAGAGCACGCCCAATGGCATGGTATATGGTGAAACAGATGTAAAGCCTTTATTACACATTATATAGTGAATATAAATATATAAATCGAACAGGAAAAGCAGCATTCAAGGACAATAGTCAATCACAAACACAAGCAAAGAACACATTTAAAGATGAATAAAAGGCCAAATAAGACATCACAAACACAAAAGGCTTGACAATAAGGCTACCGCCTTGGAACGGTCAGTGTCAAAAAAGGCCACTGGGGGTTTAAACTAGGTTATAGGGTGCACCAAACCTCACACTTACCCTACTGTCAACCTAATAAAACGGAAAGTGTAAATCAAAACATCTCCTCCATGAACTATTCTCTAACCAACAAGGCAGCATTGATAGGCAATATAAGTAAAACACAAAGATGCTCGTGTATATATAAATAAAAAAAACAACAACAATAGCCTAGAAAGCCACAAAGAAGGTACTCAATGACTTGGCAGAAGCCAGAGCGTGAGTCGAGAATGATCACCTTTGGTCAAAGCTGATTATACCAATTGGTGAACCTAAACTTTCTGGTATGTTGTATACTAGTGTTCTTAGTAATTATAGTCTCAGTATTCCATCAATACATTACGTGGTCCGAGTATTAACTTTCATACCCCCTTCTCCAAGAAGCGAAAGCGGGGTTGCCCGGGGTATAGAACCTTAAATTCGGCTTTAAAAGTTTACATCTAGTAAAATTAAACACTTAATAGGTAATTTTAAACAGATTATTACATTTTTTGGTAAAACATATTTTTAAACGTGTTTTACTGTCAAAATATCCATTATAAAATCCTGCTAATATAAGCTTTCCCATCGCTTAATGGAATTAAGGCGGGACCACGTAAACAACAGCACGTGGGTTAATGTGTCAAGAATATACTGGTCAAATGTGGACTGAACAATATATGGCAAAATCAGAAATTTCTAAATCATAAATTGTTTTTCGCTTCCATCCAGCAAAAGCTGTCAGATTTATTTATAAATAGTGTTGACAGTTCTACTTAATGTATAAATTACATGGTTTAAGGATAAATTTCAATTCGAAAAGTATTTAACCAATACGCCAAAAAACTGTTAAAGCTTGTTATAAGATTCAAGACATAAGTTACCTGTAGAAACCGGAAGTTGGAACAGAATCGAATTAGAAACGGGTAAATGTACCCTTTGTAATAAAACGGTTGGTATTAAATTTCACCATATTATTGAATGTCCTTACTTCTCAGGAAGTAGAAACGCTCGATTAAACATAAGTACTATGTAAAAAAAACCCACCTATATACAGTCTACACAAAGTTATGAATAAAAATACTGAACATATTTCAGAAACAAACAAACTGTCCATATTTATAAAAAAAAATATGTTAAACGTCAAACAGAGAGATTTAATAAACCTTATATATCACATAACATTAGGGGTGGGAGTGTAATAACACCATTCAATATTTTCAATATTCCACTAGTGGTATAACATAACGTTAATGACGTTATAAGTTATGTGATAAATAGAATCTAACATTCGTTCAATTCATTATTGAATTTATTAAACTCGTTAGCAAAAATGAAATAATGCGAGGCTCTTCAAAAATGATATAATGCTCGGCAAGAGCCTCGCATTATTTCATTTTGTCAACTCCTTTCATAAAGTCAATAATGAATGAGCACTCATGTAAGATCCTCTATTTACACAAGGATTTCCCTCCCGCATAGATCATTTTATATGTATTATTTCATTGTATGTTAGTCTGTGTAAAGCTTCATGTTTTTTCAAGTCCTGATTGTGATCTCATGTTTTGAGAGCATACATATATGTGTATTGTATCGTATACTGCTAGCTCTATTAGCCTTTGAAAACTGTGTAAAATTTCATATGCACGATAGATTACTTAGCATAATACAGAAATGTTCACAATGAAACGGATTCAGCGTACTGACCAAGGTCATATAACCCATTTCAAACTGTGAAATACAGCATACGCATCTTAGCATACTCAGTACATATACAGACACAGTCGCTATGAGATGTAACACGAATAACAACTATATGTATACAGACGGATCTTAAAAGCGAATAAAATACATTTGACAATATCAGGTAATAAATTAAGAGATTTATCAACATATGAACATTTAAATTTAAACTTTTCAGAGTTGCCTTAATACCGCTACTGACTCTAGAAAACGAAGAGACATAGGAGACCAAACAGAAGTCCTCACTGCTCATATTCGGATAGTGTCAGCACCAGCTGGTAGGTATTTTGAGTCTGTAAATGATCTGTATTTACATTACAACAACATCTACTGATTGGGTAAAGAAACATTACATCGGTGTTGTACGTCTGTAACTCGCTTTGACTCGTTAGCTCATTGGATAATACCGTCTGTAACTCGCTTTGACTCGTTAGCTCATTTTTTTCCGTTCAAAAATACCCAGGCGTCATCAAATGTACCCTAACGTCATCAATAGAGGTGCTGACGTCATCAAAAGAAGTGCATCTGAGGGGATAGGAACGTAACTGCCGAGATAAGGTTTTATCTCAGGCACCCTGTTTCTCGGCAGAATTATACAGATCGACATGATAAAACCAAATAAAATGTTACCTTCTTTGTGGCTTTCTAGGCTATTGATTATTTGTATTTATATCTACACGAGCATCTTTGTGTTGTACTTGTGTTGCCTTGTTCGTTAGAGAATAGTTCATGGCGGGGATTTCTTTATTTGCACTGTCCCGTTTTATTGGGAAGAAGTAGGGTAAGTGTGAGGTTTGGTGCACCCTATAACCTGGTCTAAACCTCCAGCGGCCTTTTTTTGCCACTGACAGTTCCAAGGCAGTAGCCCTATTGTCAACCATTTTGCGTTTGTGATGTCTTATTTGACCTTTTATTCAATTTTAAAGTTGTTCTTTGTTTGTGTGTGTTTCTGGTTGACTGTCGTTCTTGAATGCTACTTTTCCTGTTAGATTGTTATATCTATATTAACGGGACGCGCAACACCATTTTATTGAAATACAGGAGACAACACATATGCACATAAAGGTAAAATGGTTATTATTTGGATATTCAGGTGCCACCAATTTGCGTGATATTGAGAGATGTCACATATCTGAAGATTTCTAATAGCCGGGTGATATCAGAAAACAAATGGGAGACAAATGTCACATATCTGAAGATTTGTGATAGCCAGGTGATATCAGAAAACAAATTGAGTTAAATGGTTTCGCGTTTATCTCTCATCATTTCCACAGAAGGCATTTTCTTATGTTATGAGATCTACTTCTCATTTAAAAATAACATTAAAATCATTAAATCGTTTTGCTTTCTCCATATAGCGAGTGTATTTGTTTTCTCCATATAGCGAGTGTATTTATTTTCTCCATATAGCGAGTGTACTTATTTTCTCCATATAGCGAGTGTATTTATTTTATTCCATATAGCGAGTGTATTTATTTTCTCCATATAGCGAGTGTATTTATTTTCTCCATATAGGGAGTGTATTTGTTTTATAATACACATTTGACTGTTTATGATTCTTTCCTAGTGGATTCCTCCGAATGCGCGGACCAGACGATGGCGATATCGGTGATTGCTGCCCTGATCACGCTTCTCGTCATTGCAACCGGCATAACTATCCTCCTCTTCGTGAAGGTATCTATGGTGTTATTATTTTTCGCTTTTCTTATCGTAGCAGGCATAATCTTGTAAATGTATCCATAGTTCAATAGTATCTGTTATTATATCACATGATTCGTCACCGCAACCGGCATAACACTTCTCCTTTGTGAAGGTATCTATATCGGTGTTATATTTGACTTGTCATCATCGCAACCAGCATAATCTTTGTAAAGGTATCTATAGCTCAATGTTATCTGGTTTTATATCCGGCTCCTTGTCATCGCAACCGGTATAACAATTATTTTTTTTAAGATAATTATAATACAATATTATCTGCTATTATATCCCATTTATCGTCATCGCAACCGGCATAACAATTCTCCTTTGTGAAGGTATCTTTATTGGTTTTATATTTGACTTGTCCTCATCGCAACCAGCATAATCTTTGTAAAGGTATCTATAGCTCAATGTTATCTGGTTTTATATCCGGCTCCTTGTCATCGCAACCGGTATAACAAATATTTATTTTAAGATAATTATAATACAATATTATCTGCTATTATATCCCATTTCTCGTCATCGCAACCGGCATAACAATTCTCCTTTGTGACGGTATCTATAGTTCAATAGTGTATGTTATTATCACTAGCGGATCCAGGGGGGGGGGGGGGGGGGGGGGGGCGCACCCGGCGCGCGCCCACCCCCCCTAAAAATTCCGGATCATACATGTATGTCCATGTTACTGTAGATAAAATATCAAACTATTTCGTTGCACGCCCTCAGTATAATTTTTGTCCTCGCTCGCTTCGCTCGCTCGACGCATAATGGCTAATGAGTCGTTTAATTAACACATTCTTAAATCTTTTTATTTGAAAACGGACTTTTTTTATTCATACCTATATGTCCATGTTACTGTAGATAATATATCAAACAATTTAGATGCACGCCCTCAGTATAAAAAATGTTCTCGCTCGTTCGACGCATAATGGCTAATGAGTGGTTTAATTAACACATTCTTAAATCCTTTTATTTGAAAACGGACTTTTTTTATTCATACCTATATGTCCATGTTATTGTAAATAAAATATCAAACAATTTCGTTGCACGCCCTCAGTATAAAACAATTTCTCGCTCGCTAGATGCATAATGGCTAACCAGTGGTTTAATTAACACATTGTTAAATCATTTTATTTGAAAACGGACTTTTTTATTCATACGTGTATGTCCATGTTTCTGTAGATACAATATCAAACAATTTAGATGCACGCCTTCAGTATAATTTTTTACTCGCTCGCTTCGCTCGCTCGACGCATAATGGCTAATGAGTGGTTTAATTAACACATTCTTAAATCTTTTTATTTGAAAACGGGCTTTTTTACCCTATCAATGCACTACGGCAAACGTTTTATGAGGCTAGAGACGGACCCGAAAATTGACCAAAATATTACGCCCCCCCCCCCCCCTAAGTTGAAATCCTGGATCCGCCCCTGATTATAACCCGTTTTTCGACATCGGAACCGGCGTAACAAGTCTCGTTTGTGAAGGTATCTATGTTCAATATTATCTGGTGTTATATCCCGCTCCTCGTCAGCGCAACCGGCATAGTACTTTTTCTTCCTGAAGGCATTATACGTCCTATATCGCGCTCTGCTTCATCGCAAACTGCATACATGTATCAATCTTTTTTACGAAGATTTTAAAATAACGTTCTTTGACACGGTCTACTATTATTTATTTTGGTAGGCATCAGAGTTAAGGTTAACTTACAGGTTACGGTTAGTTAAAAGTGAAGTGGTGAAGCAAACTCAAATTGAAGACAATCTCCTTGTAAGCTCCTCCCCTCACTACTTTTCCCCTGACTCTTTACAACTGGCATACAAGGTCCTCCTATCAGAGCTGCTTCTTAAAGCTGATATTTTTCACGATATTAATCGTACAGTACTCTTCCTACTTAAAGGCATATGGTTTAAGATTTCAAAACCTACTATTTCTGTTTAATAAAGGAAAACAACTAATAAACTAATAGATGCACAGAAGATAGTTTGGTTAGCAACTCTGATGGGTGGGGTGGGGGTGTGAAGCTTATATGCCACTTGTAAAGAGTCAGGGCAGAAGCAGTTCCGATGAGAAAAGCTTATATGCCACTTGTAAAGAGTCAGGGAAGCAGCAGTTCTAATGGGAGGAGCTTAAATGCCACTTATATAGTGTCGGTGGAGGAGCAGCTTTGATGGGAGGAGCTTACCTTGAAATGCACAGTAGATACACGACGGAGTAGAAACACGACGGAGCAGTGTCTTTCAGTGATTAACCCCTCGGGTCATAATCATTTTCCAATTATAATAGTATAAAATAAAAAACAATGCAACCTTAATACAATAGTTTTAAATATTAAAAGTAATAGGTTTAAAAACTATATATATGGCATATAGCAATACTTATAATATAATGACAACTTTATTCCAACTATTTTAGTTTCAAAACATTTAAAGAAATGTATTATTTTTGTTTAGCTTCAGATGCGAAAGAGGAAGACGTAAACAACGATCTCGTGTGTTACCATGGTGACACACGTGGTTGCAAAACAAGCTCCTCGGCGACATGGAACACATCACTTCGACATGCACAAACATTTTAGCTTCGCATGAATGTGAATTTATGATATATATTTTTCTGAAGTAATACTAAAATCGTCTACGAGTTAGTTTTAGAAACAACTGAATGCAAAGCTTGAGGGAGTATATTTGTTTGTTCTCAAAAAATATCAGATTGGTTGTCTGTGACAAGTGGGAAAACGTATATCTTCTCTCGTGAAATTATATCAGTTGCCTTTATTTCAAAATGAAAGACATACGGTAATCTTGAAGTATTTTCACGAGTGTACTCATCACCTCGATTTATTAATCGAACATCATTCCTGCGTAAATACAATTAAAATCCAGGTTTCTTTATTTGGCGTTTACAATCGGTTGAAATCGAGTCGTTTTCCAATATACTCACTAATTGATACTATGCAAACAAACAGATTATTTGGAATTATCAAATACTTAATAATGTCGTTAAAATGTTCAAATTATGTATAACAACAAAGGCATTTTTATTGAGTTTAGATGGCGGTAATGTTTTTTTTGTATATATTTATATATTATACTCTTATACTTTTTGCAAGCACCATTACGTGGTCCCGCCTTAATTCTATTATTACGCGATGGTTTATATTAGCAGGATTTTATAATGGATAGTTCGACAATAAAACAAGTTTAAAAACATTTTTATTGAAAAAATGTGATAAGCTGTTTAAATTTATCTATTAAATGTTTTAATTTTACAATATTCAAACTTTTAAGCCGAAATTAAGGTTTTATTTCATACCCCAACCCCGTTTTGTTTTAACCAACCCCGTTTTCGCTTCTTGAAGAAGGGGTTGGATGGGGTATGAAAGTTAATACTCGGACCACGTAAATATAGGTCTGCCGCAAAATCACAGGTGATTCTCGATGTTATATGTTTTTTTCTTTGTTGTATGTTAAGTTGAACAAAATGGACCAATGTGATTTACAGCTTTCTGTGTGTGTGTATGTGGGTGTGTGTGTGTGTGTGTGTGTGTGAACTATTTACAACCAATACTGGCAAGATTGTACTATATATTTGCTGGGAAAACATATATGCGTCGAGGTTAAGTTTTGTTACTGTAAATATGAAATTTAGATATGCTCATGATGTAAGCTGCTTTTTGGTTTGTTTCACATATATTCGTCTCGCTATGCATATTGTAAAGTCCCAATGTAATTCCCCACCACCCGAAAAGCAATGCCCATACGTTTTCCATTTTCAACACGACCCCTACAAGAGATACGTCGAACAATGACCATCTGTAAGGCTTCTGGACAGTAGTGGATACGTGTCGTTTTCAAACGTAAAAATACAGCTCGGCTGAGTTAGAAGTTTAAACCCATTCGTCTTCACCCAAATGAACACCGTAGAAAATGTGTCGATTTATGGACACAGTCAACATCCGAGATGGCCGTCATGGGAGACAGTCAACATCCGAGATGGCCGTCACCCTTTTCTAGTACCATTTTCAAATTTACAATGATTGTGTTTAACCAAAACCTCGCCTGGGATTTCAAGATGCACTCGTCAATATCTAAGATGGCCATTAGAGCAATGTTTTTTGTAAATGTCCGTTCTAAAATATTTGTTTAAATGTTTTGTTTTAACGTACATTATCGTAACATAAGTCCATTTCTTAGACATTGTGTTGTGTGTTTTGACGGGATGCTTGGACCGAATATATATATCTTTTGTATACACATTGATAATATTGTCCCTCTGACATGTCTCACTTAACAAAATGACCTCTTCTAGTATTCCATCTATTTGTTTGTATACTTATCTATATAGTAATATACTGACATTTTTACTTTTGTATAATGCCTCGTAGTCTATTAAAAGGCGTTATTTCGATATATTCGATATGTTGGTTTTTAGATAGACATCCTTTAGCACAATATAGAGTTCAAAATCGGAACAATTTTCGATTTCGTGCATGCAATGATATTTCCTGAATAACAAAATGGTATGTAGCAAGTGTATATACATTAACTTTTAAGGAATTTAATTATTTTGTTTTCATTCGGACTCATATATTGTACATGTGTAACATATATACTCACCAATTGTTATGTATACAATTATATGCTATGTTGTACTGATTCGCAATATTTTATTTAGCCTACAAGTGGGGGGAAAAATGGCAAGTGTGATTATTATTCAATCACAAACGGCGCACATGGTTGTCAGTCCAATCAGATTTTTGATTTTTCAACTTATTTAAATAAAACTCAGATGACGTATCTGTGTTATCGCGTGCGAATACGCGTTCATTTATCCTCGCTGTAGTGCACTGGGCATTTTAGCGAAAAGACCTCGGTGTTAAGTCTAAACCGAAGTGCTGATTTATTTTCCTAATCCACATTCGGTCATGGTCGGGATAGAATGCACGATCCCTGGGTTACTGAACCGAGGTGATAACCATTACACTACTGTGACACATGTTTCTTTTTATCGCTATTTTATAAAGTGTTCAAGGCTCATTGCGCATGCGTCATAGTACACTCAATAGTACACTGCGCTCCCGGAAATGTTCACTTTCATATCAAAGCCATTGTTCACTGAATTGTTGAAAAGTACGTTTACCACTAAGTAGTTAACTGCATTTGGGTTTCTGTTTTGTTAAAATGCCTCTTAAATGCGTCTGATTGATGCTGGATTACAATACCACGCTGTTTGGGATTGTTTCCGACCGATACAATCTCACAACACAAACGTATTTCGGATATGTTCACGTCATATTGAAGTTAACACGTTTATTTCCTTCAGTGTAATTGGACTTGCACAAAGCCACACAAGATTACACATTTTTTGTCTATGTTTTTGTTTTCACTTTTTGTTTGAGTATGCATGGTATATGGTCTTACTTTATCTAAATGCACCCTATATATACTTTTCAAAGTGATTTTATAATTACTGTTAAAACATGAATTGAATTGAATTGAATGTTGTTTAACGGCTCATCAACACAGTATAGGTTATTTAAAGCCGCCCCAGAGAGAGGGGAAGGATACATAGGAATCCGGAAACCGTGCCCTACTCTTATTATCGAATAGATTCATATGGTTCTTTAACGTGCTCGGAGGATAGACCGATACACGGGACCGCCCGGTTTACGTCCCCATCCGACGGACGAGGCTAAGGGAAAGTGTCTTGCCCAAGAACACACCGACGAAACTCAGTGGCACCACGGAGGATTGAACCCGGGGCCTCCGGTTACAAATCCGCCGAACTACAGACAGCGCAACGCCAGCCCTCAAACACGAACAAAACAACAATGATTTCTAAACTTATTCATCGTACAGATAAGATTCCATGTAAAGAACATATTTTGGTTTTGATTAAAAATGTTATTGGATTCATTATATGTGAGACAGATATATTCAAGAATGAATACTAATCAGATATTCACTAATTATAAATAACAACATACCTTCTTTTTATTACAGAAACTTTGAATCTATACCATTATATGTCTTACTGAAATGAAGATTTGTTTTTCTTAATCCACTTTTTCTTTGATGTGTCTATAGTGCAACACTTTCGAGGAGTATGTATTCAGCTTTCTTAATAAAAATGTGCACAGTAAATTGACATTTTCCCTTTTATTATATCCCATTTTTAAAATAACTGAATTGATAACTTTTGTAAAGGGACTGTAGACGATCTCATTTAATTACCTGTGTCAATCCAAATACAACTATTTACATTTCTATTGTATTTCGCGTAAATGAACACGTTTGATGTATTGCGCTTCAAATCCAGGTAAAACGCATTTACTTTTGGGGCGGAGCTCATTCGCAACATCTCTTTCACTTCTTCGAAGCATAGCTTGAATGCAACTCGACGTTTCCATATTGGTTACCTCATCCTAGCATGACGCACCTTAACGACTTTGCTTTAAATATCGAAGTTATCATCCAAGTTGTACAATGTCACTTAGCCGATTGCTCCATTTATAGTTTATTTACATGAAAGCAGTGATATAACCTTCATCTGTATTAAATAACAAACGCAAAAGAATGCAAATCCTACATCAACACGTGTGGCTAAGCAGCAATGTACCATTTTTTGTGCCGTTACCATCCGACTAACAAACGTCAAGATTTTGAACATACCGATCTGTCAAGACATGAACCCGAAGAATGACGGGATTGGCCAAGTTTGCACGATTCAGCAGAGCTAAAAAAAAACAGGTGCAGTTAATTGGTCTGATGAATTTGTTTTGTTTTGTTCGTATGATGTTGTCAAGACGATCTGTCTACGGTGTATAATACAAATAGAAATAATTGACTGTGACGCTAAGTCAGAACGCCAATAAATAAATAGAGGGTGATCCTTTGGAAGCAACACACACAATCAAGAGAATGAAACCTCTCACGCCCCATAGCACCGACATAAGCGGTATAGCGGTAATATACGTCAAGGCCGACTTCACTGGGCTCGTTGGTCCAAACGGACCAGTAAAAATACTACCGATTTGTTGCACGGGGAGACAATTTACAGCCGCCATACTGCACTAAACGAACGCTTGAATGTATATTAATAAATACTTTTTAGGATGCTCTTTTGGAAGCAACAAACACAACGAAGAGAAAAAGTAGCAGATTCGGTTTTACTGAGTCTGTTCATGAGAGATAATGTAGGAAGCAACACATCTCTCGCCCCTAAAGTCTTGCTGACTTCGACGTCATTCACCGATAATGTCCACGAAAACGAAATACTTCGTTTAAAATCATACATGACCGGATTTAAAATGTAATACATATATTATTTAACTGCTGGGTTCGATAATAGGGAAATCGTTCACTCGGTGATAGGTTTGTTTAGTTTTTTACTCACTCGCATACGCTCGTTTGTGAAAAGAACCACACGTCTCGTGCATGATTTCACTATAATCGATCCTAGCAGGTAATGGAGTGCGTGGTCCAGTGGTAGAGCGCCGAACTCCAGATCGAGAGGTCGTGGGTTTTTTACTCACTCGCATACGCTCGTTTGTGAAAAGAACCACACGTCTCGTGAATGATTTCACTATAATCGATCCTAGCAGGTAATGGAGTGCGTGGTCCAGTGGTAGAGCGCCGAACTCCAGATCGAGAGGTCGTGGGTTCGATCCTCCGTCGCGGCCACGTTATTTATCCTTGAGCAAGATAATTAATCCACATTGCTTAGTACCCAGGAAGCCATCGAGAGTGATAACTCTAAGTTGCAATAACTTGTTTCGCAATCGATGTAAAATAAATATATTTAAACAAAACAGTTAAATAGTTTCTATGCCTCTCACAAGTTAGCCCATATACATTTACAGCCATTTACAGACAATGAAAATATAAAAATGGCATGGGCGTTTAAAAGCATGCAAGCGCAAAATTTAATGTAATACTGTGTACGATAGAAGACCGCAGAGCAAACTTAACCAGGTATGACTCGAAATGGAAAGTCGAGGGTAGTTTCACTCGTTTTTCCGCAGTCTTGATCATCTTCGACGCTTGATTTTAAATACAAGCCTCTTGGCCATTTGTGCAGAACAAAAGTTGAAACCGGAACCACATTATTTCATTATTCTATTATTAAAGTATATTTGACCGCCCGATATATTGATGAAGTTTTCCTCTTTTTTCTTTATACCGAGTAGAAGAGTTTGGCTTCGGCCAACGATGCTCAGCTAATCACTACACATGTGAATACAGTACCTGTTTGGCTAAAAAAGGTATGTCGCCGCCGTCGCCATTATATTTTTTTGTACGGCATTTTCGACAAATCAAATTGTAGTCTTGATCATAGTCGATGCTTGATTATAAATACCAAAGCCTTGACCCTTTGTGCAGAAAGAAGAAAGAAACCAACCTGAAAGACGTCTGCATTTGTTGAAATTTGTTATTACAGTATTTTTGACGATCCCCATTTAGTTCGTCGATATAATGATGAAGTTTTCCTCTTGGTTTATTGATTTCTACCGTTCTGTTATATTCAAAAGCAGCACCATCAGTATCAACCAATCAAAAACGATACCAGAATCTCGGTAAAAGTCAAACATTTAGAAGAACTCTTCTAGACGTTTGCCTTGAAAACAAGCCCGCGTCGCAGATGATCTAGACTAATCAAATATTTTAGATTGCGGATTCTCGAATTACCCGAATGGAGAGGACTTACCAAAACGGCAATGCAAATTACCGAATCGGAGTTTATTTTACTTGGCTGAGATGCTAGCCTATGACAATGAAAATGTGTTAATTTTATGAAACTAATGAGAAATAATGCAAAACAAATATTCGTTTTATGCTTATTAATAACATGTCTGAGAGCATATTTTAGTGGGGAAACAAAATAGAGGGAAATGTTAAAATGTATGTAAAACATTACCTTAAACTCCATATTTTCAGTCTAAAGATGTTTAGTATCTTAATCTGCAACTATCCATCAACAACACAAAATATTGACAGAAACATAACCATCTTCACATCTTATCCAGGGACACTGGAACCAGAAATGTACCTTACAAAAAACAATGTTCATATCGTACACATCCTTTCGCACAATAGTCCATGTTTGTACCATAGAACTAACGGTTTTCCTTTGTTCTTGCTTATGATATAAGTAATATTTATAGCATACTTTTTCATGTATATGCGGTTTATACTGCTTCTCGAGGGCCGCAGGCCCGAGAGTGCAGTATAAATCGCATACAAGAAAAATATGCTATAAATGTTTTGTACCAGAGCCATTTATCCAACTATGCATGTACAAGAAGTTTTAGGGCGTTGCAGTTTTCAGTAAAAATAACAACTCGATCCAATCACGAAATAGCATTATCATGCGTGATGAGCATGACCCATGTTTTGATTTTTGCAGCCAATCGCCTTTGTATATTATTGGGCAAATGCACTGTCAAGGACTGCTGTTTTGGTCGCTTTGATTGACAGGTTGTAGGTAAATTACAACTGCGCGCGCGTAAATTTGAGTAGACCATGGTATAACTGCCGAATCTGTCATTTATAGCACGGCTGAAATATACCAGCATTTATAGCACGGTTTAGGCTCAGCCCTTCAGGTTTATGAAAAATATATCATAAGCAAGAACAAAGGAAAACCATTAGAGCTATGGTACAATTTATATAAACCTGAAGGTCTGAGCCTAAACCGTGATATAAATTCCGGTATATTTCAGCCGTGCTGTAAATCGTAATGAAAGATTCGGCAGTTGTACCACAATATCCTAAATACACATTATGCATCGTGTAATACCCAAGGATATACACAGCATATGTTAGTTATTGAGGTACAAATACAATAGAGCATGAGTGTTGCACGTGTACGCTAAAGCTCGTGCATTATCACCCCGTACACGTGCACAACTCATGCTCTATTCTATACTTATACCATGGTCTACTCAATTTTACGCGCGAGCAGTTTTAATGTTTACACACATCCTGTCAATCAAAACGACTAAACCGTTACCAAAACAGCACTCCTTGACACCAAAACAGCACTCCTTGACATTGCATTTGCCCAATACTATATAAAGGCGATTGGCTGCAATAATCAAAACATGGGTCATGCTCATGTCGCGTGTAATGCTATTTCTTGATTGGATCGAGCTGTTGTTATTACAGCTATGAAGTGAAATTTTAACAATTAAGAAACCTAAGGGAAGGAGCGCAGCGACTGACCGGGGTTTCTTTATTGTTAAAATTTCACTTCTTAGCCTCTAACTGACTTAGTATTTGCCCTACTTTGTCCACGCACTTCTATAAACCACGCCTCTGAACACGTTCGCTCTTCTACTAAATCCGCCTCCTTATGTAAAAACAAGCGCGTGCCATTTAGTAAGCGATTACTTAATGACTAAATGGTTAAAATTGGTGATCGTTAGAAATTTACATGAATAAGTTCGCCATTTTTTTAAAATTCCTCACCGTCTGATTGGAGGAAAAAGTAGGGCAAACACTAATGAAAAATGGAACGCCCTAACTCCCTGCCCTCGCATAGTTGGATAAATAGCTAAGGTACAAAACATTTATAGCATATTTTTCTCGTATGCGATTTATACTGCACTCCCGAGCCTACGGCCCTCGAGAAGCAGTATAAATCGCATATTCTCGAAAAATTATGCGATAAATATTACATACTAATCATGTACATTTCAATTATGACATACAAGTCATTGAGGTAAATAGTGCAAATGCGTAGCATGGCATACTCCTTTACTCTCAATCCTAAACTATGGTGGCTGATTTCTGCCATTTGTCGTCTTTTTGTCTTTTCGTTATTTCGCCCCCGAAAAGACGACAGAACGAAAAGACGACAAATGCAGCTCGAAAAGATGACAGAACTAAAAGACGACAGAACGACAGAACGAAAAGACGCCATTTCATGGCCGAAAAGACGACAGAACGCCACGCGAAAAGACGAAAAAACGACACTTTATCGCTAAAAGACGCCAATTGATATTGTCGTCTTTTCGCGTGACGTTCTGTCGTCTTTTCGCCCTTGAAATGGCATCTTTTCGTGTTGTCGTTCTGTCGTCTTTTCGTTTTGTCGTCTTTTTGCGCTGCATTTGTCGTCTTTTAGTCCTGTCGTCTTTTGGTTCTGTCGTCTTTTCGGGGGCAAAATAAAGAAAAGACGAAAAGACGACAGAACTATGGTGGCTGATTTCTGCCATTTGTCGTCTTTTCGTCTTTTCTTTATTTTGCCCCCGAAAAGACGACAGAACCAAAAGACGACAGGACTAAAAGACGACAGAACGAAAAGACGACAAATGCAGCTCGAAAAAATGACAGAACTAAAAGACGACAGAACGACAGAACGAAAAGACGCCATTTCATGGCCGAAAAGACGACAGAACGCCACGCGAAAAGACGAAAAAACGACACTTTATCGCTAAAAGACGCCAATTGATATTGTCGTCTTTTCGCGTGACGTTCTGTCGTCTTTTCGCCCTTGAAATGGCATCTTTTCGTGTTGTCGTTCTGTCGTCTTTTCGTTCTGTCGTCTTTTTGCGCTGCATTTGTCGTCTTTTAGTCCTGTCGTCTTTTGGTTCTGTCGTCTTTTCGGGGGCAAAATAACGAAAAGACGAAAAGACGACATATGGCAGAAATCAGCCACCATAGTTCTGTCGTCTTTTTGGGGGCGAAATAACGAAAAGACGAAAAATGTAAAATGCAATAACAATCAGATGCGGGTTGGGGTAAGGTCGGAAAATTACAAAAAAAATTGCAAGGGTATAATCACACTGATCAACAGGCTGCAGCGAAGTCAGATGGTTGCAGAGAAGTCAGATTGGCGAGTGGATGGTGTGGTTAGTATTTTTGCTTTCTGCTGCGTATTTTGCTAAAATGTTTGGAAAAATGATTATGAAGATTTGAAAAGGAATGACAGAGGAATCTTTCACTTTAAAAATCCGGTAATAAATCGACGTCAGTGCATATAGCACCCTGTAAAAATGAATATATGAATATTGTGAAACTTGGGGCCTGGAAATAAATACTGAAAAATCAAAGGTCATAGTTTTTCGTAAAAGAGGTAGATGAGAATTTTTCTTATAACGGAGCATTATTAGAGTTTTATGATGATTTTAATTATCTTGGAGTTGTATTTAACTACACTGGGTCGTATACGTTAAATTTAACTACACTGGGTCGTATACGTTAAATCAACAGGTTATGTGCGGCAAAGCATTAAAAGCTATGCATCTTTTAACTGCAAATATAAGAAAAACTGAACTAAAACCTAAAACATCCCTTCAATTATTTGATGCTTTTGTCTCATCAATACTCAATTACGGCTGTGAAGTGTGGGGTTTCACAAAATCGAAGTAGATAGAGAGAATTCATCTCAATTGTTGTAAAAACATGCTAGGAGTAAAACTGACAACGAGTAATGCTGGTGTTTACGGTGAATTAGGGCGTTATCCATTATTTATCACAAGATCTAGAATAGTTAGATATTGGTTGACATTAGTTACAGCAGAAAAAATAACTTTATCATCTATATATAAATCGTCATTATCTGATTGTGAAAGTGGTTTAAACAATTGGTTATCCAATGTAAAATCTCTGCTAAATACGTATGGCTTTGTATGGGATGATCCTTTAAGGGTGAACCATCAACATTTTATATCTAGCTTTAAACAGAGGTTGATGGATTTCTTTATTCAAAAATGGAACACTGATCTATAAGAAAATATTATCAAGTTTGTATAGACATGTTAAAGATAGTTTTGGATATGAAAACTATCTGAATATTTTATGTACAAGATTACGAAGTGTTTTTACTAAATTACGTTTATCTTCACATAGCTTAAGAATTGAGACAGGTCGTTATGCAAGACATAGGATTGAAAGAAATGAGAGAGTTTGTCAAATATGTAATTCAAATGAAATTGAAGACGAATTTCACTTTGTTTTAATTTGTGCAGCTTAGAATGATATTAGAAAGAAATATATCAAAATATTACATAAAAAGGCCAAATATGTTTAAATTTGTAACACTTCTACAATCTTCAAAAAAGAAAGAACTTTTTAATTTAGTAAATATTTGTCAGGGGCGTTTACTGTCAGATGTTCTAATCCAAATATTATTTCTTGAAATATATTCAAGTACATCCTCACATAAATAGTTATTTTATATATAATTCCTTTTGTTTTTGATATCCTTGGATTATTGATTAAAATGTGTGATTTATATGATCTATGATTAATTAAGGAGTATTGAAAATTGAACTATAATTGAGTGTGTAGAAATATGTGTAACCTGTCATGTGATTTTAATTATGTATTACACCTTATGTATGAAAAATGATGAGAAACTGAAGAAGTTTAAATCAAAAAAATATCTATCTTTCTATCTCTATATTTCTATTAATGTCCAAAGATTTGTAAAAACAATGAAATTTTCAGAATAAACACAAATAACGAAT
>JAWPHD010015767.1:0-53486 GCA_037043455.1 Cyrtodaria siliqua
TATCTTCATAACTAACTAGCATGATATAAATGAGAGAAGATGAATGTTCAGTGAAATGAGTATGTTCGTTTATAGTTTGACTTAGACCGAACTGTTGGCATAAAGAGTTTATTTTACGAGCGCTTTGACAATTAAGCATATTCAAGTTAAAATCCCCGTAATAATAATATCTTTAATACCTGTATCTGCTGAGAGGTGGATATAATCTGCTATCATATTATAATAATTTGAATCAGCACTTGTAGGTCTATAAAATAATCCTAGGAGTATGTGTTTATGATTTAGTGATATATCAATCCAAATACATTCCAAACGGGGCATTTCAAGATCCTTCCTTCGTATATGTTTGAGATTATTCTTGATGTATACAATAACACCGCCAAGATTATCTCCAGAGCGGTCTTTTCCTTCAGGGCTATACAATGACGGGCTCTTCTGAGTGCAAGGATTCGTTTAGCCAAGTTTCGGAAAAAAGTAAGAATATCAAATTGGCTCAATTCACACTTAGCAGATCAAGTTTTGGCCCTAAACTTTGGACATTGTAATGAATCAATGACACATTGTGTGAAAGATCAAGAGTTTCTGAAATATGCGAAGTTGTACTTTCTATATTAGAGTCAGACAACGCGGAGGAATTGTTTGATAGTGTAAGTCCAGGGTTTGGGTGTATATCTGCCGATTGTAACAGTAAAGCTAACGTTCATACGCAAGCGACAGCTGTAAACTGGACGACTAGACCACATTGAACAAATGTCATATTATTGTAGTATTTTCGGCCCAGAGACAGTCGTTCGTAAGGATGCACTACAGTTTTAGCGAGACAAGCTGTGGACTTAACCTTTCTAAGCAAAGAGTATGTGCAAATAAATGAATTAGTCACTGACAATAATTATACAAATAAATGTAACAAAATTGCAAACATAAACTAGATGGGTACGATGGCATGATCACGGTAGGATTGTGGCTAACGTTCAGGAAATTTCGAGAAAGGACAATAGGAACAATACTACCGCTAACATTCAATGGTACCTAGATGGTAAAATGAAACAAGTTATGCCCCTAACGAAACAATCATACAGAGTAATTCGCCCTGAACCGGCCGGTGCCACACGCCCATAAAGCCTTTTTAAAAGAAAAAACAATGAAACAAAAGAAATTGTCAAACTATATGACAGGATTGCATGAATGCATCACATTAAAGGGGTTAATGTGTAGAGGGGATGATACAGGAAAGTGTAGTAGGTAATTTAACGTATGGGGTTTAGCTACTATTCAAATGGGAAAGACACATTATTCGACATAAGAGAAAATAAAATTACTTTAACTAGTAACTTGAAAACTGCTACGTTTCACCAAAATGTGGTCATTACTGTTTAAAGTACCTATGAAAATAAACAAACAAACAAGATTAACAATTAGTTATCAAAACGTTTGCGAGAGCCTCAATACATCATCGGAAAACACTGTACATATTTAGGAAAACGAGAAAAAAATACTAATTTTAGTTACCATATACTGGTACCAGTAAGCTAGTTTGTATTTATCAATAAGACAAGTATCATTCGTGATATGCGCTGGCTGATAATTAACCATGTACAATCGCACTTGCAGTACGTTAATCCTATAAGGACATGCAAAAATCCCTAAATAAAAGTTTTTAATTAGCGTTATACAAATACTCATCATAATCTGCAAATTAAGCTGGACCTTTAACATACCCAGAGACCCGTACGCATGTTTGAGAAAACGCAATAAATAAGCTGCGTTGAATGTGCTGTCATAATATCTGTAGAAAACAGTTATTCTAAGGCCACAAAAAATTAATTACCTGGTTCTCAGGCCCGCCCGCATGTCTTTTTTGGGTGCCGCATTGCCGATTTTATCTCAAAAGTAATAAAAAAAAATTCAGAATTGCGGCACCAAATTTCGATAAAAAAAAGTTCCGCATCCAAGTTCGTTTCGGTTTTACATGCAACTACCTCAGGGGAATCCCCTTGTGGAGAGTTAGACGCTTGAGACGCTTGGAACTAGTAGGTGCTACAGAACAGGCGATTTATTCAAGCGTCTAATCGACAAAGTCTCACAACAACATGCAATAATGGCGGTGTCATCGACATGCGTGATCTAATACAAATATACGGACTTATTGTGATTGAAAGTCTGGAAGAAATGATAAGGTAATGATCGACAATAGAGATGAGCTGATCCAACTGGTTATTGCACATGTATTTCGAGATATTTTGCATCAATACATGTATTGGAATTAAGTTTGGATAAAAAAAAAATCGCCCGCGTGTCTGTTGGCCACTGTAAAATTGTAAAAAAAATGCGCCCGCCCGCATCTCTTCTCAGGAAATGTGGCCTGAGAACCAGGTAATTAATTTGTTGTGGCCTAATAATGCAATTTATCACATAACGTCCCTTGTTAGCAGTGTCGAACACCCATTTAATATTCTATTGTATGACACACGTGTAATACAACCTGGAACTATTTTGATTGGTTGAGTTAAACCTGTAACACTACGCAAGTTTATTAACTGAAACTATTTTATTTATTACCAACTCACCCAGATCTGAGTCATAAACTTATTATTTGTGACAGCTTATAAAAATAATGCACGTTATACAAAACATTGTTGTTGGTTTGTTAAAAAGTTTCATCATTATATACTTATCACTAAATCATTCTGATCAATATTAATAATCATCAAAAACCAGAGTTTTTGTGTTGCTGCTAAAGCATGTTTTATCCAAATTGCGAAATCACTATATTTGTATTATAAAGGGAGGTAATCTGAAAATATTCATAATTGAAAGATGAACAACAAAAGTGAGTGAATAGGTCAGCTTACTTTCTCCGTCTTTTTGGTGCTGGGGCTATCTTCTGTTTATTTCCATAGAACAAAACTGTGTTAAATCAAAGTTTAAACCACAAGACCCGGAAATGCAGTTTAAACCAAAACAAGGGGAATAACTTTGCGTACACGTTTGATTCAAGGAAAATTGTTCTCACGACAGTGCTGTTCTTTTAACAAAGGTATTAACATATAAGACCAAACAAAATATATTTTCATTGTGTCTACACGTATGGATAAAGTTGCGGAAGTTTCTTTTTTTGTTGAGTATATATAATTTGAAACGTGTTTCAATGTCAGCGTACTGAAATGTATGGCCTGTATAGTTAGTTTTTTACATTATATTTTACTTAATGACCTAGCATTATACCGCATATGAAGAAGGAGATATGCATTAACTGTATGATAGGCAATGGAATACTGCATTTTAGCAGGTTTAAAACGCAGTGAAATAAAGTCATTGTGCCCGCCAGGTTCGCTGCGCTTCTGACATTGTGTCCGCCAGGTTCGCTGCGCTTCTTCCTATCGTCAGTTGTGACGTAGCCGGTGTATGTATAGAATGAAATAAAGTGTTATGTCATACGGACATAGAGTTTTTACTCCGAAACCGACTTTTTTTTCAATGTAAAAACAACATTTACTATTTAGATTTATATCTTTCTACTCTTTTCTTCGAAATGTTTTAACTCAGAAAAGAGCTATATATGTTTTTTTTGAAAAACTGTCATGTATTTTAGTAATTATTGTCAATTACATTACTGTGTAATGCATGTACAGTAGAGATGACAGTTTGACAATTAACTTTTGCTCGAAGACAATAAGTCGTAGTTTATTGAAATCGAGCACAAAAGTTACGGTGAGTTGTTCACGTATAGGATAGAGCATGAGTATTGCACGTGTACGGGGAGATAATGCACGAGCGTCCGTACACGTGCAAGCCTCATGCTCTATTGTATTTTTATACCACAATAACTAACATATGCTGTGTATATCCTCGGGTATTACACGATTTAGGCTATTGTGGTATAATATATAATTATACCGAACGCCCAAAGAAACGCACCAACCCATTTTGAATATACACATAACGCATGAATACCGTTTCTATCAGTATAACCTAATCTACCATGTCTATTAGGAAGTTCGAGTATCCCTGTTAACATTTCCAACGGGGAAAAATCACGTATTACCAATGTTTGAAATGTCCCAGCAAATACAAAACTACGGATAATATTACATGTATAAAAATGGTGCTTTTATTTTTTTTCCTTTCTAATCTGCAGCTACAACACTACGTTTAAATGCCAATTTACTTGTAAATGTCTGTGGCTACTACTATTTATGTTCTTATACTACAATAGCCTAAATACACACTATGCATCGTGTAATACCCGAGGATATACACAGCATATGTTAGTTATTGTGGCATAAATACAATAGAGCATGAGTCTTGCACGTGTACGGACGATAACGCTCGTGCATTATCTCCCCGTACACGTGCAAAACTCATGCTCTACGTAATATTTATAGAATGATTTTTCGAGTATATGCGATTTATACTGCTTCTCCAGAGCCGCAGGCCCGAGAGTGCAGTATAAATCGCATACGAGAAAAATATGCTATAAATGTTTTGTACCAGAGCCATTATCCATCTACGCATGTGCAAGAAGTTTTAGGGCGTTGCATTTTTCAGTAAAATTAACAGCTCGATCCAATCAAGAAATGGCATTATCACGCGGTATGAGCATGACCCATGTTTTGATTATTGCAGCCAATCGCCTTTGTATATTATTGGGCAAATGCAATGTCAAGGAGTGCTGTTTTGGTAATGGAGTAGTCATTTTGATTCTGCGGCTCTCGAGAAGCAGTATAAATCGCATATACTCGAAAAATCATTCTATAAATATTACTTATAGAAACGCGTTATGCCCAGATCCATAATGTTGATGTTTTTATTAAATCATCAATGTAAGTGCAATGCATTATAATAAATATTTATTTTGCTTTCATTGTTTTCTGCCACCACTCAAGTAGCACCTGAAACAATACAGTGAAGATGATGAAGACTGTTAATTAAATAATGAACATGTCAAAAAATGACCAAATGAAC
Organism: Cyrtodaria siliqua; assembly: GCA_037043455.1. Classification (NCBI taxonomy): domain Eukaryota; kingdom Metazoa; phylum Mollusca; class Bivalvia; order Adapedonta; family Hiatellidae; genus Cyrtodaria; species Cyrtodaria siliqua. The sequence continues at coordinate 4,966 of JAWPHD010015767.1, forward strand.
ATGAATTCGGGGGAGGGGATTTTACCCCTCTGCCTAGATAAGCAGTGGTACTATTCTTGCCCGGGAACCAAACGGGGCTTAAATTACCTCTTTTAACGTTACTTCCATGCACTTTATAAACTAAAGTTGTATAAAGTAAGTACAATTTCAGATACGATAAAAAGTAAAGTACGATATTCTATGCCAAAAGAAAAAAAAAGAAGGTGTCGACCTATGAGGTAATAACATATAACGGAACTGTACTTATCAAACTGATATATTGCAATATTGAACAACCAAACTGAAATTGATATTTCTAAAGAAGTCAACAAATTTACTGTGTGTATAACAATAAACGCATGTATACATGTACAATGTTGATGTGCGATTTATTTGATATTCGCAAGGGAAGTAATACATTCAAAAATTAAATACCAGAACACGTAAGAGTTGTTGAACATGAACTGATCTTAGAAGAAAACACGGTTGTTGTTGTCGTCGTTGTAGTTGTTGTTAACTTAGTACTGTTGACAAAGATGGGGATGCGTTTTCGGTGTTAATAAACCAGTATGTATATTACATACTATACAGATTTATTTTACATTGCCAAAACAAGAATCACAAAACAAATCTACACATTTTATTACGAGTCGATTCTAAGTATTTGCAAATATAGTCAACTAACCAGATTTAGTGTGGTGGAGTTCGGTGTGGGGACTGAGATTCGAAAAAAAATATATGATTCTTTCTATTTGTAGAGACCTCAGGGAGACTGGAAATGAATGGACCCCAATCCTCTTCCGAAAAACCTGGATCCTGGATCCGTGTAAGGCGTAATTGTAATGCGTCCATCTAGTATGCTGGAGGTCGTGGGTTCAATCCCCGACCGGGTCATATTACAGACTTTACAAACATGGTAAAAGTAGCTGCCTTGTTTAAAGATGATCAGCTTATAAAGGGTAGTTCTAGGTCTGGCCTCCGTTTTCAGTATAATGTGACTGGTAGGGTTTCAGATCAGTTGTCTATGCGTGGTATTTCAACAGTGGCAGCACTATACACACGAATGAATGAATGAATGAATGGACTATACACTCGAGCATAGTGATTACTGCTACAAGTGCACACCGTCGTGATTTTAGCTAGTTATATGACATGTCCAAAGGATAAGCCCTTGGACATTGGACTGCCTGCCGGGATGATGTTTATATCCGATCGCAGATTAGTGACGTACTCAAAGGTCTCACACCTCTATTATCTCCCCCGAAATAAATCTGTTTTTTTTCTCAATTTTAGGCAGCTTTTAATTTGAAAAAATAGCTTTTACTTTGCTTTAGCATACATCTGCAGTGTAAAAGACAGATGATACAGAAACTCCCATGTTGATATGATGATTCATTCACATTTTAGAAGTGTTTGACCGAAGCACAACATATTCCGCTAGATATTGTATGAATTTTATATTTTCCATAGGGGTCACATAAACATGAGCGAGAAAAAAACTGAACCTGGCTAACGTATGTATTTTATTGTTTTAAATTACTGGTCTTGTCTATACTGAAGATATTAAACCAACAACAGTGTCTGCTGCCCAGCGTTGAAGCTCGCGTGTTGGAAAAGGCTGTAGGACTCACACCACTATTATCTCCCTTGAATACTCGTGCCCTACAGATGAAGGAGGTAGATAAAAAAAACAAGTTCGCTTTTCTACATTTTACAGGATACATTACTACAGTTACATTGATTTATCTTTACCAGGTTCTAAATCTACAGCATTTAGGAAGAGATCACAGAAAAATGCATGTTGATATAAGATTTCTAGCTAATTCTGCCTCATTTTACACATCATGGGTCTAATCTCCACGGGGTTGTATTTTTGTCTAAATTTTTTTTTGTCACGCAAACATGAAATTAAAAAAGTTCAATCTGGTAAATATTTGTTAAAAGTTAATAACATGCAGATATTGGATCAATGAAGAATTTAAGTATAAATACATGTTGCAAAATCTTTTTTATCTCTAGGCCACGAACAAAAACATTACAATGGGAAATTAATTGTGGTGTGAGACGTGTACAGTAACCCTATGGGAAAATTAATTGTGGCGTGAGACGCAAAGCGCAGAGCGCTCCAACTAGTAACCTTTATAGAGGAGTAACGCGCTCAAGTACACGTAAGTTTACTGCCTGTCAAATAATCAAGACCATATTCATCACTCAATATAACAACATTTCGTAAACAAACTTAAACAATTGAATTGAATGTTATTTAACGGCTCTTCAACACAGTATATGTTATTTAGAGCCGCCCCAGAGAGAGTGGAAGTATACATAGGAATCCGGGAACCTGCCCTACTCTTATTATCTAATAGATTCCAATGGTTCTTTAACGTGCTCGGAGGATAGACCGATACACGGGACCGCCCGGTTTACGTCCCCATCCGACCTCACTTAAACAAACTTCGAGTGAGGCGACACAAACGCGCTCAATTGCTGTTTGTGTTCTGTTGAATTTTGGTTTACGTCATATTTAGCCCATGTTAGGCCATATATGACTGTCGATTGTTTTGTGGTAGAGGCAGACCAACCCATTCTTCCTGGGTAGGACCAGTACTCAGTGTATACCTCCCGCTATCCGTAAGAATTGACACTTTCTCACTTACAAATTGAGCTCCCAGTGCGATTCATTTGGTTTGTAATCCTTTTTTGTTTGTTTTTATACTATTTTCCTTTGTGTGTGGGTGGGGTGGGGGTTGGGGAGTGGTGTGGAGTGGGGTGGGGTGGATGGCAGGGGTGTCGAAAAAATTATGTATAAATAAAATATATGCTTTTAAGCAGGGCCCTTATTCTTGCTTACAGCAGATCGTCCTGTAGACACAAAATAGTTATTACTTGATTTTAAATGCAAAATACGTGTTTTAAAACGTTAAATGTAAGTTATTTCCTCACATTTTATTCTGGTAATTGTAATTTGAATTTACTTAACAGTATAAATTATACTTAAATTTTAATTTACTTAACAGTATAAATTATAGATACATTATAGCTTAAAATCAAATAAAAATACACATTGAAACATGACAGAAAAATACCATCAGTGGTTTTGACCAACATCTGTCCTACATATGAATGACAATTTGCTCTTATGAGTTCTTAAAGTGAAAGGAAACCATATTCACGCAGTAATTTAGAGCCTCTTCCGGAGCATCACTCGCAAAAAGGATATCTCACTTAAACACCTACTCTTGGTCATTGAAAAAACAATCAACTTATTTACTGATAAAAACAACTTGTTTACTCTCCGCTGACCTGCTCATTGACTAATTAGGCAGGACATCCGGTCGCTTGGAAATCGGATATTACACATCGGTGCAGAAGTGAGACGCATTATCAAACGTACATGGTCACACATGTATATGTATGCGGATTTAACGTAACTTTTAACAATCTTTCATTCATATCACGACTGTGTCTACGTGTAGAAGTAAGCCCAAGGCTCAACTCTATGGTGTTGCCACTGGAATATCACGTCGTAAAGACGACTTGATACCCCACCTAGTTGCATTATACTTACACCGGCCCGAGCAGTCGTAGAACTTCTTTTATTTACTGAAAGGAAAAAGAAACGCGACACGGAAATTTTCGCTATATATTGTATGTACAATATGCTGCTGTTAATCGAATGGTATATGGCTACGCAAGATCTTTCCTTTCGGAAAAAAGACTAAAACAACACGTAACACAGCAAATAGTATTCTTGCAAAGTTGCCTTATTGACAGAGGCGTTTTGACGCAAACTTAGGATGCACAATTTTGCAACTCTTTACGTTAAATACAGTACTTAACTGGCTCAATTTTTCAAAAAGGAATTTGAACATTTATGAATTTCTTGTTGCAACGTGTACTGTGATTAAAACGTCTACAGCATCACAGTTGTGCCCTTTCTCTAACTAACTGCAACTTTTTACAAAACATCTTGGGATTTCCTTGGAATATATATGGAATTAAGTGTGCAGTATATACAATATATAGCGGAAATTCCCGTGTCGCGTTTTTTTCCTTTCAGTATATGATGAACGTCAAGCACGGGAGCTACTGGTACCAATATTATGAAATCTTTGGTATTTACCGGCCGGGGATTGAACACATGACCTTCAGCATACGAGGCGAACGCTGTTCTACAAGGCCACGCCGCATTCAGGGGTTATCACGTGACCATCATTATATATTATAGATTATTAAAATACTTTGTTGCAAAAATATTGCTTGGTAGACTCGTTTATCCGTTCAATAAATGTAACTTATTATATACCTATTTCTCTCGTGCAATGAGCGGTCTGCATTTGTACCATGTGACCGCACACTATATTTCCGTATTGGACGAACGCGCGTATTAAATCCGTATTGTGCAGTATACATGTTACCTCAACGATAAAGTCCGAAAACCGGTAAAATGTTCCTAAAGCGCAAATATCACATAACTGCTTTAGGTATTATACCACTAATTATTTCCCCCATAGACATCAATTAATGATTTGCTGCAAATTCAACTCAAGTATGGATAATGCAGCAGTGTAATGTTCATATAGAAAACTAATTTTCCACTTGAAAAATCACCGGAAAAGGTGGGGTCACAAGACATGTAAGAACGTTCTTGCTTGTTTACTAAACAGGTCAAGGGTACAGCTGTTTTCATTGACTGACTGTTTTCATTGCTCACATAGTGTAAGCATAGAGTCGAAATTTCGAAAATGTTCATCAGTGATCCAGTAAAACTTATTAATACGCTTCTTATACATACAACCACAAAATCAAATAGGAATGGGCAGTTTTCCCGTACTTATAATGCCCGTTTTCATCAAAAAAGGAGGGATTACTTTTTATTATAGGAACTACATTCGACTACACCTCGGAGGCTTACATGTAATTAGTGGTGGTAAACCTTTACACGCCTATATACGTTCGTTTATACAGCGCTTAAATGAAAATATTTGTTGTCGTTTGGTGTTGACAGTAAGCTGCTTTCTGATGAAGTAATTAGTGATTTTATCCTTAATCAAGAGAAATAGGTATATAATAAAAAAGTCATTTAACATTGTACTGTACAATACGGTGATATACATGTGTATTTGGACTCGTACCCAGCTGACACTACCATATTGGACTTGCCTTTTTCAATTTATTTTTAATTTTTTCAATTTTTCTTTTTTATTTTTCGTTTTCATTTTTTTAATTCTTTTTTTTGGACAATTCTCGCCGGGCGCAGCCCGGCGTCGAAGTTGTCCACTAGTAATCACTTTTTTGGTAATGGCGGCGATTACCGTAAAAAGTCAAAATAATCCACAAAGCAAACTTTCACGGAAGTCGTGAAAACAATACGGAGGAGCAAAGCTCGGCAAACTATCCACAGAGCTTCGCGCAAAGCGCGTAACCCCGAAAAAAACAAACACACATTTATATTATCCCTAAGCTTCGCGCAGCGAAGCCCCAAATTATTCATCTTTACGACATTGTGTCGACCGCGTTCTTCATGTCCGGAGTTTACCTCGTCAGGCCTGCTTCAGATTTTTCAGTACGCCGTATGGTAAGCGGATTCAGGCTTGCATCGATAAGCGTATTTTCAAGTTAATTAAATGTAAATTTCTTACTTTTTACTTGTGAGAAGCAGCATGTGACGTCAAGACTGGAATAACTTGTGCATCAACAACTGACGTTAAACATGACGTCATGCGATAGTAAACATGACGTCATGTGTGTTAATTGCTTTGGTCTACAATGTTTGCAAGTAAAAGTTAGACAAATGCATGATATGGTCTGGCACTGGTTAGACAAATGCATGATACGGTCTGCCAATGGGAGGATGGGGGTATTTTCAGATACATCCATGACAGCTTACTTACCTAATGTATTCTAAAATGAAATTTAAAAAAGTCCGGACGATCATACCTCCACGCCCCAGACCCTACCCCAACCCCGCAATGATAAGTTAAACATCGGGCCTACGTTGTCATTTCGGCCTAGCTATGTACATGTAGTCCGGAGTAAACTTTAAAGTAATTCGTGAACATTTAATAATTATATTTAAGTATTGAGCTTCGCGCGAAGCGAAGCCCCGAACATTAAATAAATATGTTGATAAGCTTCGCAAAGCGAAGCCCACAGGCCATGATTCGTCCCGTTCTTCAATTCCGTAGTTGACCTTAGTTGACATTGTCAAAAGGAACTATATGTTACAAGAGCATTCGTTCATGTTTATTTATCTAGAGATCTAAAAAGAAATGTGTCATATTTTAAATACCGCTTCATAATTTATAAAGGGGCTGGCGAGGCCCTATGAATAGTTACCTCTGAACTTGAAATCCGGTGAACCCGGGGTCAAGCCTCACAATTGCCACTGAGTTTCGTCTTGGTGTTCTTCAGCAAGACACTTTTCATTGACCTCATCCGTCGGATGGGGACGTACATTGGGAGGTTTTGTTTATCGGAGTCTATCCTCCAAGCACGTTAGTTCATATAGAACTATAAGAATATATTCGTTATAGTACGACTGGTTCCAGAATCCTATGCGTGATCTACTCTATAGGGCGCCTCCAAAAGTATAACCTATAATGTGTTGATGAGCCATTAAACAACATTCAATTCATTAACTTACAAATTGAACTGGCTCATCCCCAAATAACAAGGGCAAACCAGAGGTTCTCCATCACCATCACACCCCTAACATTCGACAAGCAGTGTTATCCTATGCTTGTCAGATTTTAAGGGGCTCGCACGGGGGGTCATTATCATAGGATTTTAGCAATTAAATATTTAGAAAACGCACTAGAATTCACATTATGTCATGTAGAAAACAAAAAAACTTCGGTAAGAGTAAGGGTATGGGCATTTACATGTATCATTCCCCTCTCTCAAGGGCGGCTCTGAAAGACCTATACTTTTTTGATGAGCCGTTAATGACATTCATATTGAATTCTCTGATAATGATATGCATATTAAATATGACCACTCACAATTGAATTACTAAAACATGTCTGTCGAAATTAAAAAAACTTTAATTGAAAAGAAACAGTAGGCCAAGATATATAATATATTTATATAAAAATTGACAACATATATCAATCATTCATCCAATATAAATAATTGTGAATTTTATCCACTCGCATTTCCCACTTCGCCTTGCTCTCCTTTTCCCCTAGCTTGACCCCTGAAATATTAATATTATGTTCAGAATTGTCCAACATTTTTTCCAGCAGCTGTGCTGCAATTTCTTGTTTTGATTGTTTTAATTTTTTTTTCTTAAATTTTTTTTTCATCCAAATATATCAACGTATTGTACAGAACAATGTTAAATAACCTCATACTAATTTAATTCATATTACAGTTAAATTGTTAAAAAAATCTTTTTATCTTATGCATTTTAAACAATATATTTAAGGGCTATTGGTCGGCCATATTTGAAAAAATCCAAAATCAATAGGATAGATCAGGATATGTATGGTCAAGTGAAATCTTCAACCAAATACGTATTTTAGGCGCGATCAATGTCAACCATATACTTCAACACTATTGATATGAACATAATATTAGAAGGAATACTTCTATCTTACTGTATATGTACAATTTACATATTTTGAGAATCCAAACTATATAGACACAATATAAGCGGCTTTAACCAGCCTGAACAAACCCCAAAACCGGAGCATCAGCTAAAGAGTTACCAACTCATAAATCATTTTACGCATATTCAGTCACGGCTATTTTAAAACACCCTTGAAAAAAACCTATACTTTTAATCGGCACATTATTATATGACCTGAACAGTTGGATAGTTTTGATAAACGGTTTTGTAGTGAAAGATTAGATTCTTTAATCAAAGCAAGGTCAAAGAGTGCTAACAAATTAAGGTTTATGTGTGAGTTTTTTCTTGTGCATGTTTGAGATACTCAAAACATATGTCAGTCGCAGCAGATATGAGGGGCAGTTACCTACATTCCATTTAAATGCGTAATAAAACTTAATTTGGATTAAATTCAAGAGTGATGCTGTCAGACGTCAGTTCATTCTTCAAGTAGTTGGGTTGGTCCTAAATTCATAAATCACACAGATGAAGTAGATCATTTTATATACTCGTACATTATCACGTCACGTCCCTATTTGCACTCTTTTTATTTTACACTTAGTTGAACAACTCGTGGGTGTTAATTAATAATTTTAAAGGCAGTACATCAGGATTTTTTAGATTTTTTTTTAGATTGCTCAAATACATTATCTGTATTACATTGATAAAAATGAACTCAATAAATTGCAATGAACATATTTTAAAAATATAGAAATGTGTCCAAAGGACACAGATGCCTCCACTGAAAACAATCTTCGAACAACGTAAAATTCGATAATATGCACATCATAGGTAAGCATCTTGTAAAGTTTCAAAACTGTGGTTGGATATAGTCACGTGAAGTTTTCGGGACGGACGGGCGGATGGACGGACACTCGGACTGACATGGTTAACGCTATATGTCCCCTCACCATTCGGTGGTGTTGCATAAGCATGTCCCCTCACCATTCGGTGGTGTTGCATGAGCATATGTCCCCTCACCATTCGGTGGTGGGTGCATAATCAACACTACCCGAAGAAGGTATTTACCCAGGGTTAGTTATTTTAAACTTGGTGATAAAACAATATTTCTGTTCCAACGCGAGTGTCATGGGTTCATACCGCTTGATAGCTATTCGCTGCCGGCACGGCAGCGGTTTTTCTATAATTGCACATGGTAAGGTAGCAATGAACAGTTCCTTTGAGGTTTTCAGTTTTATAACACAATCTTGTAATTACACATGGTAGCAGTGAAAAGTTTATCTGCGATGTAACGCACACGCATCCCTTACAGGTAAACACTTGCATTTCTGTGCTGATGTGTAATTCTTAGCACGTCGTGCTACAAATGTGAATATGTAATCAATATGTAACAAATGTCAAGGATTTGACCAGAGCGATGTGGGGTCGCCCACCTTGATTTGAAATGGTTGGTTGGTAAAACTGAGGATAACAATTGGAAAGAAAGTGTCTGTTAAGAAAAAAACGGTCGTGGCGTGTTTAGTATTCCCGACAACATCATTTTCTTTTTAACATTGTTTAAACTCCCGTGACTTGATCTGTTAGTATGTTAAACTTTGTTCCCAGTTCCAACTCAGAGATAATGCTATTATCTCTTAGCAGTTTTTTTACGCTTGCGTAAAACTTTGCTTGTTTATAACTTGGAGATTCCGCTTTGGTCTAATAGGACTTGGTGTGCTCTACCCATATTCGTAAAGCTTACGTCGAACATATTAATTAAGTCAACATTTAAGTAGAAATTATTTATTAAGTCAAAAATGTTTACATATTTTCAAATATCCTTTTTTTATATATAGTTTTATAGACGATGGTATGTATACACAAGTCATTTACGGCGATTATTTCAGAAAACTTTGACATGAAAACACAAACTAGTTTATTAGCACATTTACGTCATATATAAGTACACATATTACACATATAATATGCAGAAAATTATGGCAATCAGTCAAGGGCAACAACTATATCAAATGTAGACAACACGGTAAATCAAAGTTTAAAACAATGCGTTGGAAGATCCGCGAAGAAACAATATATTATGAGACTATATATCAGCACTATATATACTGAACCAAACAGCTAACGCACCAACAGACAATACCTTAATATGTCAATAATAACAATCAATAAATCAAAACAAATTTCTTTCTGAACGAGACAAATATCTTGTCAATAACGACTGTAAATTTAAAAAAAAATCATTTAAATCACCTGTCTCCAACGGTACCAGTCGCCATATAATAAGTTCATACATTAAAGGTATTGTCTATTGGTGCGTTAGATGTTTGGTTCAGTATATATATATAGATATATATACTTAAAAAAACGTTTACAGGGCTTTTCCTAGGTATTTTGGGAAAAAGGCCCTATACCGAATTGGGAGTTTTTTTATTGACAAAATTGGGAAATGAGTACATTAGGAACAAGTATCATTTAAATAGTGATTTGAACCTGTTAAAGTGGTGACAATAGTAGTATAGAAAGGAAGCTGGGTACCAGGACAGTTTCACAGAGCGGGCTTCAAACACCAAGTAACTATAAAATGTGTCGGCCATGGCTGTTAACTCAAGTACACAATCATTTACAAAAAATCTAAATGATAGGCATACTTGGGCTAAAGGCCCTGGCACATATTATTAATAACTTGAGCATACCCGCTCTGGGGAAATATCGCTGGAACCCCCACCCCCTTTTTATACTACTTGTATATACTAGATTAGATTATTTTTTATTAATTTTGGCAAAATGTCCCAATCACACGACTCAAAATGGCATTAACACCAGGTCTTAACTATCGATGGAACCCCATCTTTCTATACTACTTGTATATACTAGATTAGATATTTTTTATTAATTTTGGCAAAATGTCCCAATCACACGACTCAAAACGGCATTAACAGCAGGTTTTCTAGCAGGAGTATTTCTACATTTTGCAATACTGAACGAGTAACGGTAAGCAGGACGCAAGTGAGTTAGACAAGATATTTTCATCTGACATTACAACAAGCATGCTACAAGCACCAAGAATAATCTAACTATGTTATATATGAGTGAAATGAGAAAAATACGAGCAAGCATAGCAGCAGGAAAAAGATGGGGGAAAGATATCAAAGAATTGCAAGACAAACTGAAAATCCTATAGTAGCCCAAAGAAAGAAAAAAGTTCTGTCTCCGGAAGGTAGAACACTGAGAGCAAAAATAGCTGCAGGGATGCGATGGGGAAGAAATGTCAATCAGTTACAAAAACAATTACAGGGATTAGACGGAATATTGAAATCAAGAAAGACCAAAAAGAAGACCAAAAAGAAAAAGAAGACCAAGGAGAAGATCAAAAAGAAGACCAAGAAGAAGACCAAGAAGAAGACCAAAATGATATCGACGATACACAAGCAATGTCAGATGATAGTACAGATCAAAATGACACCGAAGACAGTACAGAAGATATTCTGGATGAATTACGAAAATGATTTGAGGATCTTTGGACAAAAGTAAAACATGGTATGCAGAAAAGGGAAGATCTGTATGAAATCGCAAACAAATCTATACAGTTAAAGAAACTTATATACAGCCGAAAAAGATAAACATGAAATACTCGATTGGTTGAACAAAGTTTTTGTCACAAATCAGTACAGATAATCTCATATTTTCAACGAAAGAGGACTTGCTAAACTTCAGATGCATCTCTACATTTCATTTCGGTAGAGGTATACCAAACGGGGTTCTAGTAATGGTCTTTCCCAGGACATGCTAGCAAGAGGACTTGACAAACTTCAGATATGTCTCTACATATTTTTCGGTAGAGATATATCAAAATGGGGTTCTGGTAATGTTTGTGGAGCTAAATGTTGAAATATTACTCAGTCAGAGATATCACAGAATCAAGAATACTGGAAAAGCATCAAATCAAGAATACTGAGATATCACAGTATCAAGAATACTGGGATATCACAGAATCAGGAATACTGAGATATTATCATATCAAGAATACTGGAACAGCATCAAATCAAGAATACTGAGATATCACAGAATCAAGAATACTGAGATATCATCTAATCAAGAATACTGAGATATCACAGAATCAAGAATACTGGAACAGCATCAAATCAAGAACACTGGGATATCACAGAATCAAGAATACTGAAGTTGCAGCAAACCAGAGATACTGAAACAGCATCAAATCAAGAATACTGAGATATCACAGAATCAAGAATACGGAGATATCATCAAATCAAGAATACTGATATATCACAGAATTAAGAATACTGAGAAATCATCAAATCAATAATATTGAGATATCACAGAATCAAGAATACTGAGATATCACAGAATCAAGAATACTGAGATATCATCAAATCAAGAATACTCGAAAAGCATCAAATCAAGAATATTGAGATATCACAGAATCAAGAATACTGAGATATCATCAAATCAAGAATACTGAGATATCACAGAATCAAGAATACTGAGATATCATCAAATCAAGAATACTCGAAAAGCATCAAATCAAGAATATTGATATATCACAGAATCAAGACAACTGAAACAGCATCAAATCAAGAATACTGGAAAAGCATCACATCAAGAATTCTGAGATATCACAGAATCAAAAATACTGAGAAATCATCAAATCAAGAATACTGATATATCACAGAATCAAGACTACTGAAACAGCATCAAATCAAGAATACTGGAAAAGCATCACATCAAGAATACTGAGATATCACAGAATCAAGAATACTGAGAAATCATCAAATCAAGAATACTGAGATATCACAGAATCAAGAATACTGGAACAGCATCAAATCAAGAACACTGGGATATCACAGAATCAAGAATACTGAAGTTGCAGCAAACCAGAGATACTGAAACAGCATCAAATCAAGAATACTGAGATATCACAGAATCAAGAATACGGAGATATCATCAAATCAAGAATACTGATATATCACAGAATTAAGAATACTGGGAAATCATCAAATCAAGAATATTGAGATATCACAGAATCAAGCATACTGAGATATCACAGAATCAAGAATACTGAGATATCACAGAATCAAGAATACTGAGATATCATCAAATCAAGAATACTCGAAAAGCATCAAATCAAGAATATTGATATATCACAGAATCAAGACTACTGAAACAGCATCAAATCATGAATACTGGAAAAGCATCACATCAAGAATACTGAGATATCACAGAATCAAGAATACTGAGAAATCATCAAATCAAGAATACTGCGATATCACAGAATCAAGAATACTGGAACAGAATCAAATCAAGAACACTGGGATATCACAGAATCAAGAATACTGAAGTTGCAGCAAACCAGAGATACTGAAACAGCATCAAATCAAGAATACTGAGATATCACAGAATCAAGAATACGGAGATATCATCAAATCAAGAATACTAATATATCACAGAATTAAGAATACTGGGAAATCAGCAAATCAAGAATACTGAGATATCACAGAATCAAGAATACTGGAAAAGTATCAAATCAAGAATACTGAGATATCACAGAAGCAAGAAACTGAGAATCATCAAATCAAGAAAACTGAGATATCACAGAATCAAGAATACTGGAAAAGTATCAAATCAAGAATACTGAGATATCACAGAATCAAGACTACTGAAACAGCATCAAATCAAGAATACTGAGATATCATCAAATCAACAATACTGATATATCACAAAATCAAGAATACTGAGAAATCATCAAATCAAGAATACTGAGATATCACAGAATCAAGAATACTGGAACAGCATCAAATCAAGAACACTGGGATATCACAGAATCAAGAATACTGAAGTTGCAGCAAACAAGAGATACTGAAACAGCATCAAATCAAGAATACTGAGATATCACAGAATCAAGAATACTGAAACAGCAGCAAATCAAGAATACTGAGATATCACAGAATTAAGAATACAGAGAAATCATAAAATCAAGAATGTTGAGATATCACAGAATCAAGAATACTGAGATATCACAGAATCAAGAATACTGAGATATCATCAAATCAAGAATACTAGAAAAGCATCAAATCAAGAATATTGAGATATCACAGAATCAAGAATACTGAGATATCATCAAATCAAGAATACTGATATATCATAAAATCAAGAATACTGAGATATCATCAAATCAAGAATACTCGAAAAGCATCAAATCAAGAATACTGATATATCACAGAATCAAGAATACTGAGATATCATCAAATCAAGAATACTGAGATATCACAGAATCAAGAATACTGAGATATCATCAAATCAAGAATACTCGAAAAGCATCAAATCAAGAATACTGATATATCACAGATTAAAGAATACTAAGAATCATCAAATCAAGAATACTGAGATATCACAGAATCAAGAATACAGGAAAAGTATCAAATCAAGAATACTGAGATATCACAGAGTCAAGAATACTGAGAAATCATCAAATCAAGAATACTGAGATATCACAGAATCAAGAATACTGGAACATCATCAAATCAAGAACACTGGGATATCACAGAATCAAGAATACTGAAGTTGCAGCAAACCAGAGATACTGAAACAGCATCAAATCAAGAATACTGAGATATCACAGAATCAAGAATACGGAGATATCATCAAATCAAGAATACTGATATATCACAGAATTAAGAATACTTGGAAATCATCAAATCAAGAATATTGAGATATCACAGAATCAAGAATACTGAGATATCACAGAATTAAGAATACTGGGAAATCATCAAATCAAGAATATTGAGATATCACAGAATCAAGAATACTGAGATATCACAGAATCAAGAATACTGAGATATCACAGAATCAAGAATACTGGAAAAGTATTAAATCAAGAATACTGAGATATCACAGAATCAAGAATACTGTGATATCATCAAATCAAGAATACTGATATATCACAGAATCAAGACTACTGAAACAGCATCAAATCAAGAATACTGCGATATCATCAAATCAAGAATACTGATATATCACAAAATCAAGAATACTGAGAAATCATCAAATAAAGAATACTGAGATATCACAGAATCAAGAATACTGGAACAGCATCAAATCAAGAACACTGGGATATCACAGAATCAAGAATACTGAAGTTGCAGCAAACAAGAGATACTGAAACAGCATCAAATCAAGAATACTGAGATATCACAGAATCAAGAATACTGAAACAGCAGCAAATCAAGAATACTGAGATATCACAGAATTAAGAATACTGAGAAATCATAAAATCAAGAATATTGAGATATCACAGAATCAAGAATACTCAGATATCACAGAATCAAGAATACTGAGATATCATCAAATCAAGAATACTGGAAAAGCATCAAATCAAGAATATTGAGATATCACAGAATCAAGAATACTGAGATATCATCAAATCAAGAATACTGATATATCACAGAATCAAGAATACTGAGATATCATCAAATCAAGAATACTGATATATCACAGAATCAAGAATACTGAGATATCATCAAATCAAGAATACTGATATATCACAGAATCAAGACTACTGAAACATCATCAAATCAAGAATACCGAGATATCATCAAATCAGAGATACTGAGAAATCATCAAATCAAGAATACTGAGAT
Source organism: Cyrtodaria siliqua (assembly GCA_037043455.1). NCBI lineage: Eukaryota > Metazoa > Mollusca > Bivalvia > Adapedonta > Hiatellidae > Cyrtodaria > Cyrtodaria siliqua. The sequence goes on from JAWPHD010015767.1 coordinate 20,173, forward strand.
AGTAGCAAATCACGAATACTGAAATAGTAGCTTATGAGATATTGAGAAATCATCAAATCAAGAATACTGAGATAGTAGCAAATCACGAATACTGAAATAGTAGCAGATTAGAGATCTCAATATATCAGCAAATCATGAATACTGAAATAGCAGCAAATCAAGAATACTGAGATATCATCACATCAGAGATATTGAGATATCACGGAATCCATCACAGAATCAATAATACTGAAATAGCATCGAATCAAGACTATTGACATAGCATAGAATCAAGAATACAGAGATATCTTAGAATCAAGCATATTGAGATATCACAGAATCAAGAATATTGAGATGTCGAAGAATCAAGAATACTGAGATATCATCAAATCAAGAATACTGAGATATCATCAAATCAAGAATACTGATATATCACAGAATCAAGAATACTGAGAATCATCAAATCAAGAATACTGGAAAAGTATCAAATCAAGAATACTGATATATCACAGAATCAAGAATACTGAGATATCATCAAATCAAGAATACTGAGATATCACAGAATCAAGACTACTGAAACATTATCAAATCAAGAATACTGAGATATCATCAAATCAAGAATACCGAGATATCATCAAATCAGAGATACTGAGAAATCATCAAATCAAGAATACTGAGATAGTAGCAAATCACGAATACTGAAATAGTAGCATATGAGATATTGAGAAATCATCAAATCAAGAATACTGAGATAGTAGCAAATCACGAATACTGAAATAGTAGCAGATTAGAGATCTCAATATATCAGCAAATCATGAATACTGAAATAGCAGCCAATCAAGAATACTGAGATATCATCACATCAGAGATATTGAGATATCACAGAATCGATCACAGAATCAATAATACTGAAATAGCATCGAATCAAGACTATTGACATAGCACAGAATCAAGAATACTGAGATATCATCAAATCAAGAATACTGATATATCATAAAATAAAGAATACTGAGATATCATCAAATCAAGAATACTCGAAAAGCATCAAATCAAGAATACTGATATATCACAGAATCAAGAATACTGAGATATCATCAAATCAAGAATACTGAGATATCACAGAATCAAGAATACTGAGATATCATCAAATCAAGAATACTCGAAAAGCATCAAATCAAGAATACTGATATATCACAGATTAAAGAATACTGAGAATCATCAAATCAAGAATACTGAGATATCACAGAATCAAGAATACAGGAAAAGTATTAAATCAAGAATACTGAGATATCACAGAGTCAAGAATACTGAGAAATCATCAAATCAAGAATACTGAGATATCACAGAATCAAGAATACTGGAACATCATCAAATCAAGAACACTGGGATATCACAGAATCAAGAATACTGAAGTTGCAGCAAACCAGAGATACTGAAACAGCATCAAATCAAGAATACTGAGATAACACAGAAACAAGAATACTGAGATATCATAGAATCAAGAATACTGAGATATCACAGAATCAAGAATACTGGAACAGCATCAAATCCAGAATACTGAGATAGCAGAAATTCAGAAATATTGAGACTGCATTGAATTAGAGCTATTGAAAAATCATCAAATCAAGAATACTGAAACAGCATCAAATCAAGAATACTGAAACAGCATCGAATCAACATTATTGAAGTAGCAGCAAATCAGAGATATTGAGATATCATCAAATCAGAGATACTGAGATATCATCAAATCAAGAATACTGAACTTGCAGCAAACCAGCGATATTGAGATATCATCAAATCAAGAATACTGAAATAGCGGCAAATTATGAATACTGAAATAGCAGCAAATCAGAGATACTGAAATAGCAGCAAATCAAGAGTACTGAGATATCATCAAATCAAGAATACTGAACTTGCAGCAAACCGGAGATATTGGGATATCATCAAATCAAGAATACTGAGATATCATCAAATCGGGAATACTGAGATATCATCAAATCAAGAAACTGAGATATCATCAAATCAGGAATACTGAGATATCATCAAATCAAGAATACTGAAATAGCAGCAAGTCAAGAATATCACAGAATCAAAAATACTAAAACATCATCGAATCAAAAATATTGAAATAGCACATAATCAACAATACTGAGATATCATCAGATCAAGAATACTGAAATAGCAGCAAATCAAGAATACTGAGATATCACAGAATCAAGAATACTGAGTTATCATAGAATCAAGAATACTGAGATATCACAGAATCAAGAATACTGAGATAGCATAGAATCAAGAATACTGAAACAGCAGCAAATATTGAGATATAATCAAATCAGAGATACTGGGAAATCATCAAATCAAGAATACTGAAGCAGCCTCAAATCAAGAATGCTGAGATATCACAGAATGAAGAATACTGGAACAGCATCAAATCAAGAATACTGAGATATCACAGAATCAAGAATACTGAGATATCACAGAATCAAGAATACTGAGATATCAGAAAATCAAAAATACTGAGATATCACAGAATCAAGAATACGGAGATATCATCAAATCAAGAATACTGAATTTGCAGCAAATCAAGAATACTGAGATATCACATAATCAAGAACACTGAGCTTGCATCAAATCAAGAATACTGAGATATCACAGAATCAAGAATACTGGAACAACATCAAATCAAGAATACTGAGATATCACAGAATCAAGAGTACTGAGATATCACAGAATCAAGAATACTGATATATCATCAAATCAAGAATACTGAACTTGCAGCAAACCAGAGATATTGAGATATCATCAAATCAAGAATACTGAGATATCACAGAATCAAGAATACTGAGATATCATCAAATCAAGAATACTGAACTTGCAGCAAACCTGAGATATTGAGATATCATCATCAAATAAAAAATACTGAGATATCACAGAATCAAGAATACTGGAACAGCATTAAATCATGAATACTGAGATATCACAGAATCATGAATACTGAACTTTCAGCAAACCAGAGACACTGAAACAGCATCAAATCAAGAATACTGAGAAATCGCAGAATCAAGAATACTGAAACAGCATCAAATCAAGAATACTGAGATATCACAGAATCAAGAATACTGAGATATCACAGAATCAAGAATACTGAAACAGCATCAAATCAAGAATACTGAGATATCACAGAATCAAGAATACTGACATATCACAGAATCAAGAATACTGAGATTTCAAAGCCTCAAGAATACTGAAACAGCAGCGAATCAGGAATACCGAGATATCATCGAATCAAGAATACTGAGATATCGTTAAATTAAGAAAACTGAGATATCATCAAATCAAGAATACTGAGATATCACAGAATCAAGAATACTGATATATCACAGAATCAAGAATACTGAGATATCGCAGAATCAAGAATACTGAAACAGCATCGAATCAAAAATGAGATATCACAGAATCAAGAATACTAGAACAGCATAAAATCAAGCATACTGAGATATCACAGAATCAAGACTACTGGAACAGCATCAAATCAAGAATACTGAGATATCATAGAATCAAGAATACTGAAATAGGATCGAATCAAGAATATTGAAATAGCAGCAAATCAAGAATACTGAGATAGCATCAAATCAAGAATACTGAGCTTGCAGCAAACCAGATATATTGAGATATCATCAAATTAATAATATTGAGATATCATCAAATCAAGAATACTGAGACATCATCAAATCAAGAATACTGAAACAGCATCGAAACAAGAATACTGAGATATTACAGAATCAAGAATACTGGAACATCATCAAATCAAGCATACTGAGATATCACAGAATCAAGAATACTGAAATAGCATCGAATCAAGACTATTGAGATATCATAGAATCAAGAATACTGAAACAGCATCGAATCAAGCATGCTGAGATATCACAGAATCAAGAATACTGAAACAGCAGCAAATCAAGAATACTGAGATATCATCAAATTAGAGATACTGAGATAGCATCAAATCATGAATACTGAAATAGCAGCAAAACAAGCATACTGAGATATCGTCAAATCAGAGATATTGAGATATCACGGAATCCATCACAGAATCAAGAATACTGAAATAGCATCGAATCAAGAATACGTATGTCACAGTAGGCTCTGCTCTACCATTGTTCCAGCCTTAACGTCTACTTCATTTTGTTCAGCTCTAAAAAATTATACAGTAACCTACATAAAAAATAAACAAATCAAACACATTATTCCTGTGCATGGTGACTAAATACAAATGAATATGAAACACGAATTCTAAAATAACTATCTTGGAGGAATGTGCAAATATTTTAAAAATCTCTTCCAAACAAAAATATAACAGTCATTCAAATGTCATGAAATATACACTATTTATGTTACTTATAACCTTTTACTCAACCATTGCATTCAGTTAGTCTAGATCATCTGCGACGCTTGCTTGTCTTCAAGACAAACGACGTCTAGAACAGTTCTTCTAAATAAACGTTTGAAGTTTGCCGAGATTCCGGTAATATTTCTGATTGGCTGATATCGAAGATATACAGAACGGCAGAAAGACACTTAATTAATAAATAAACAAAGAGGGAAATTTCATCATTATATCGACGAACTAAATGTGGATGGTCAAAAATACTATAATAAAAACATGATAATTATAGACATGCGTTTCCTGTTTCAATTTTTTTACAATCAAGCGTCGACGATGATCAAGACTACATGCAGCCTATGCACCGGAAATTGTCAAGTTTGGCATACGCATGCCTGTAGTAGAATAATACACGTGTGTGACAATAAGTTTGATGTACGTACAGTTGCTAGATTTGCATACACTGGTTTGCATACATTTTGGTGAATTATCTGGTATTTTTCTTCGTGTCTATTTCAAAGTCAATATCCGATAAATTTTGATTAGACTTATTGTCTGCCTGTTTAATGTCCAGTCTATCTAGGCCTATCTCTATTGACGCTTTTCTACTCGTCAGTGGAGTGTCCATGGTTTCAGCACTGTTGTCCGCAGAACTTACGGAAATGCACGAGAAGCACAAAATGCACGATAACGTTTGCTTTAGACTGGTGCGAAATCGTTTTGATAGAAATCCATACACAAACGGATTTATAAAATTGTTTATTAAGAACAAAAGACGTGCGATACCTTCATAGTGAGTCTTCAAATCGCCAGTGGGCGAATGTCCCGCACTTTTCAGAATTTTGCTTAAAAGTCTTGGAAACGGAAGTACAGCGGCGCATATAATCACCATGACGACAATCTTTGACATGCGCTTTATAGATTTCCGGGTGTAGTCGGTTGCCGAATGTTGGGTTGTTAGCTTGACTTTTCTTATTTTCATAACATGGAGAACAATCGTAATCAGGAGTGGCATAAGATAGACTACTGACCAGAGATAAAGGATGAACTCTTGTGATCGTCCGGGGCTGATGATTATATTTAACTGGATAAGTAGGACGAAGGTCCCTATTAAAGCAAAACCCATCAACCATACAATGCCGGAACACTTCATCACCCGTTTAGGGGTCAGCAAAATAATTGCTCTCAAAGGGTATGCAAGAGTGACGTAGCGAAGAATCGCCAATAGCGATATGTGCGCGTTGGCGGCGAACCAGAATATAGACAACAGTATGTAATACGGAAGTCCAACGACTTGGCTTGGGTATGAACAATTCACTATCAGAAAAACAGCTTCGAAAGAAACTGTTAGGTTAATCGACAGAAACAGTAAATCAGCCACCGCCAAGGCTGCTATGGCAACGAATGTAGAATCCCTCAGTTTCCGGTCTTTAATTACTAGTATGATAACCAAAATGTTTGCAATGATACCGAAGACAAAGCCCATTTCAATCACTCTGTACACACACGAGGCGTTGCACGAACCGCACTCTGGCGGAGGCCTTCCTCTTCTGTAACCGGAACTAGATGCCTGGTCTTGACCGCATGGCGGATTATCACTGCCACCCCAGCTGTTGTTGGTGGGTGTGGTTTGGCATGGCGGTCCTGACATCGTTCTAGAATATAAATTGCACGTTTTGTGATGAAAAATACACGTTTATAAATCCAAATCCTTAATTTTATATGAATAATATTTCCTGTTAGAAAACACAAATTTCATAAACCAAAACATTTAGCGAAAAGAACAGTTACTTTTACCTAATAATAACTCCACTTAATAAACAGTCACAGATGGATAACGACTGGCACCACAAACACTGTCCTATTATGTTCACATTCAGTAACCGTCTGCTCTATCACCCTTATGTTTAATATATGTGTTCATGTTATGACATTTGCATGTAAAATCACTGCCTTTGAACTTTTAAACGATTCAATGTGTGATTTACAAACGCTTTTACTGACACTTTTATTAATTACCTCATTTAGTCTATATCATATAGACGCACTTCCGTTCTTTTTATGTTCAGATATCCTCATCCTCATTCAATGGCACACATGTCATAGTCCTTATATGTATCTGTTTATAATAATGGCTTGCACTTCTCTTGAAAAATTTAAAACAATTATTGAAACAAATCGTTTTAACACGGTTCAGCCACATCCGTTATTATTACGCGCATATTGTCTTAACGTCTTGATTAATGTCCAACGCACTATTGTAATGATTCAGTATTTTGAACTAATGTTTGAATACTTGTGGATACTTATGAGTATACATACATTTTATATACGCTATGTCAAGTGTATAATAATCTGTTTTGGTTGATAGGCCGCGGTTTATTATATGTGCTTCACGTACAACTACGATTTCAAAAAATATCGTTTACTGCCAACTGGCAAGCTTTTATTTAATATTTAATTTGTCGAAATTGTTGCAATTTACAACGTTTGGCGTGGCGTATTCGTAATCAACATTGACAGTGTACACGTCATAAATACACGTTTTAAATGGAGTACATCAGGACCCACCCACATGTCATAAATACAGCCCCACCCCACTCCACCCCCCACCCCTCCTAATTACGCTTACATACTCTCCGCTATTGGATCTGACAATTTTGCCTTTGAGGTCACGTCGGATCGACCTTTCATCTAATTAATATTCATGAGAAGTTCAACTAAATTCACCAATGAAATTGCGCGTTTCATATGCACGCTTAGTTATTCTCCGCTATTGGATCTGACAATTTTGCCATTCAGGTCAAGTCAGATCGACCTCCATCTAATTAATATTCTTGAGAATATCAACTAAATTCACCAAAGAAATCGCGCGTTTCCTATGCATTTCAAACGACATTCTAGTGAACTGAACAAACGAAAATCTACATAAAACAGATCTATATCCGAATAAAGGTAAAGTCTTCGTGTCTTATGGCTGTGTTATTGCACGATAAATTCAAAGAAATGTACTAAATGGTATGTTTTATATCAAGATTTGAAGAAAATCATGGGTGTTACCGTGTATTTTGAAAATATATAGTTCACCGAAATTATTACGACATTAGATAACCTAATTAGAAAGTCATATTACATGTGGCCCGCTTAGCTGAGTCGATAGTACTCGACCGCTCACCCACGAGTGTCATTTTAGTGTGGGTTCAATCCCAAGAATCGGGACATTTTTTGTACCGCTATTAAATTCCGTCAAAACATCTTTTTTTTCCAGTAATTACTCAATAATTGTCGGTGTATTATGTTTGTCAACGCAATTATGTTGTGTTTTATAAGCTAAAAGTTACGGACATTGTCTCTTTCAATAACGGGCGTAGACTGCTCCACAGCGTTTTACTGAAACGCGGCATGCGCAGTGAAGCTGTCAATACCGAACAATTTTGTAGGCTCAAATCTGATTGGCTAATAGTAAGGTCAATCTGACGTGACTTGTAATGCGAAGTCGTCAGATCCTTAGTAGCGATAGGGAGTAAGCGCGAACAGTATACTTACTCCCTGGTAGCCAACAGTATGGTAGCGTGATAAAGCGTCTGATTTTAATGAGAGTGTGTGCACTATATAAATGCAATAAACTAAATGAGCCATAACCCACCAAACGAAATTGCATTACAAATATGAAATAAAAGACCTGAAGAAGGTATTTCCTAACTATACAGTACACTCCAGGGTTAACTATTTTTAAAGTTGGCGGTAAAAAATCGCAATGTATTGCTAGCCCGTCCAATGTCCCATCTTTGCCTTGCCCTATTTGCCATATAATATGTCTTCTTCAACTTACGATATTTGTGTCTAGAAATTCACATATGTACGTCAAATATCTATCATTGGGAATTTGGGAAATTCACAATAAATATATATATATATGTAAAGGCCTGAAAAAAGTCTCCGTGGCCAAATGGATTACGATGCTGCGTTGTAAACCTTCGCCTCTCACCCCTGCGGGTTCGAATCCCACTGGGAGCTCGACTTGTTAGTGAGGAAGTGTCGATTCTTACGGATGGCGGGGGTGTACAGTACTGGTTCTACCCAGGAAAAGCGGGTGTCTGGCTCCACCACAAAAAATCGACCGTCATATATAACCTTACTTGTGTTGAAAATGACGTAAAGCACCATACAAACAAACAAACAAACAAACAAAACGGGAATGGTTGAAATTTCAATGTCGATCATCACAATTTTCAACCAACCCATGACCGATCATTCATCGATTAAACATGGCTTCCATATAAGACACCAGTGTAAGCCTTTTTCAGACTATAATGATTTGTTTGTTTGTTTGTTGGTATTGTGTTTACGTCATTTTCAACACATGTAAGGTTTTATTATATACTTCGCAGTGAAATAGTGGATTATATGGTTTGAATAAACCTTATATTCTCATTGTTTATATTTTTACAGTTAGAATATAAGAACTTATATTTTCACTGCCGGAAAAAATGGAACTTCTTTTTTCTACATTTCTTATAAGGGTCATAATTCGTGACAAAGTTTAGAGTTCTATATTCTATGCGCACTAAATATATGCGCTGGCGTTACTATATTTATCCGCGAATACGTCAAAGGGGAACTGTCGGAACGAAACGTATTTGCTGTTTGAAACAGTTAGGTAGTGCTGCATGATAAAAAGTATATAATAAATAGAATATGTGTTGCTTTGTCGTGAATATAGGATTTATTTCCATCTCGAAGTGAGAAAACTTATATTTTCACTCGTGCTTTCTATATTCACTCCAAACCAACAAATATCCTCTATATATATGACGGTCGATTTTTTTTTGTGGTGGAGGCAGACCACTCTTTGTCGTGAATATAGGATTTATGTTCATCTCGAAGTAAGAAAACTTATATTTTCACTCGTGCTTTCTATATTCACTCCAAACCAACAAATATCCTCTATATATATGACGGTCGTTTTTTTTTTGTGGTGGAGGCAGACCACTCTTTTTCCTGAGTAGAATCAGTACTGTACCCCTCCCGTCATCCGTAAACATCGACACTTTCTCAGACTATAACACATTTCAATTGTAAACGCAAGATCGCGATGGCCCTAACAGGATTCCGTAATTTCATGATTATGGCGTCGTATTAACTTTTAATACAATTCAGTGATACATATATATCACCTATTCAAACGAGTGATATCACCTATTAATCAGTGGAATCAGTGGTTATCACTGATTTGAATAGGTGATATCACTTATTCAAAACGAATCGGATTGTTGGGAATCGGTTGAAATTTCAATGTCGATCATCAGAATTTTCAACCAACCCATTTGGTTTCCATATGAGACACCATTTACGTCATTTTCAACACCTGTAAGGTTATATATGAAGGTCGATTTTTTTTTGTGGTGGAGGCAGACCACTCTTTTTCCGGTGTAGAAGCAGTACTGTACATCTCCCGCCATCCGTAAACATAGACACTTCCTCAGACTATAACACATTTTAAGAATGTTCTAGTCATCATGGTCATTAAGCAACTGAATAAAACTGACCAAGCATTTATTTTAAATATAAATTGTGATACCCCTTTAGATATACATGATTATTACTTGTTGCTGAATTAGAACTTATTTCATTCTCTTGTACATTTTAACACAAGAGAATGAACTAAGTTATAATTTTGCAACAACCAAGTAAACTCGATCATGAAAAAAGTAATCGATTAATCAGATGCTCGATCAAATTAATTTATCGGAACAACATTAGATTGATATTATCACCAACTGAATGAGTGATATCACTTATTGAGTGGGTGATATCACCTATTTGAATGAGTGATATCACTGATCCGAATAGGTTTGTTTGTTTTCTGGTGTTTAACAGCACATTTTAGGCTATGTATGACAGTCGATTTTGTTGTGGCGGAGGCAGACCACCCACTTCCTGGGTAGAACCAGTACTGTATACCACCGCCATCCAGAAGAATCGACACTATCTCAAAAGTTTGAGCTCCCCGTAGGATTCGAACCCGCAGCGATAAGAATAAGTGATATCACTTTTTCAATTGAATTGAATTGGAGTTTTAAGGCGCACCAATACATGAAAGGTTATATGGCGCCTAACAGGAATGAACATGCCAGTCTCATCCTCCATGTACATCGAGATACACTATGGAGAACGGGCATAGCACCTTCTCACGCTGAACTGCAGAGTTGCTGCAAATTCTATTGTAACGTTAGACACTCCATGTACGCTGGAGCCAAGTTATAGTTTTACTGCCACTGCTCTAGTGATATGAGCGAGATGGCACCTGAAACAATGCAGAGGTCATTATGAAGACCTTTAATGAGCATGAACAAAACATGATAAAATGAACGTTGGAGCCACGTTTACTGTTTTTCTGCCACTCAGTGTATTAGCCAGCCAACCGTGCAGCCGTCTTTTTCACGGCCGTTTTAGAAAAATCGCGGCCAATATTTGAGGGAGTGGATGGGGTAATTATTTTTTTTTGTTGCTCAGCAACACTTCCAAATTCTTACTTTCTCAATATTGTCATGTTTTGTATACATTTATAGAAGAAATATGACCTAAAATGTATTTTGTCACCTTTATCTGTAAAAATAAATTACCCCAGAGACACCCACTTGTCGCGAATTGTCGCGTGTTAGCAACGTATTTTGCACGCCCTGTTTGCATATTTGCACACCCAGTTCTTGAATTTCTGCCTAATACACTGCTGCCACTGCTCAGTGATTTGATCGAAATGACATCTGAAACAATGCAGGGGTCATGATGAAGACCTTTAATGAGCATGAACAAAAAATGATAAAATGAGCATGAATTTGGTTCTATCCCTCTGCCTACCCCTCTAACGGGATCTGCAGTGGCCCTATTCCTTGCCCCGGAACCACAGGTGGCTATAAAAACCCGGGTGATATCAACTATTCGAATCAGTCGTATCACCTTTTCGTTGTTACAACAAAAGAAATACAACAGACTTGTCTCCTAAACCGGAAATGGAAACCAGGCAACAACACAAATGGCGAAAAAGCAAAGAAAGACATTTTGACCAAGTGCAACACACAATTATTGCACAGGGTCAAATTTATTCTCCGAAGCTGAACAAAGCATTTTCTAGATACCATTTGTAGTTCTACACTACTGCAGTACAGTGAGCAGCTCAAAGTAAAATCTGTTCATACGGACATACCTGTAACGGCCAAACATATGCACACTAGATCTGCTCTACAATATGACCATCTGTTTGTAACCTAGTCGATCTCAAACAGTCACGCGTTTTATAGAGTATGACGTCACGCTGTACCATATTCGACGTCAGAATATGACGTTTGTTTATATAGATCTACAGTACATAACAGGTGGACATTAAATTCAATGGGTGAACGATCAGGATTTCTGAGTGAAAGCAAACTCATGACCTCTTATAAATTAATAGATCTAGATCTGTCTGTAACTCAATTTGAATTGAATTGAACTGAATGTTGTTTAACGGCTCATCAACACAGTATAGGTTATTTAGAGCCGCCCCAGAGAGAGGGGGAGGATACATAGGAATCCGGGAACCTGCCCTACTCTTATTATCGAATAGATTCCTATGGTTCTTTAACGTGCTCGGAAGATAGACCGATACACGGGACCGCCCGGTTTACGTCCCCATCCGACGGAAAGTGTCTTGCCCAAGAACACACCGACGGAACTCAGTGGCACCACGGAGGATTGAACCCGGGCCTCCGGTTGCAAATCCGCCGCGCTACCGACTGCGCCACGCCAGCCCCTAACTCAATTTGATCCTGAATAGTACAGTATATATAGAATTTAACTACTGGGATCGATTTATAGGGAACTACTTCACACGCATCGGCGTAGCTACTATTAGGCCATATAGACCCAGGCCATAGTCCGATTCGTAGATACGATAACGATAATTTTATTCGTCAGCGTTTTATCGACCCATCACTTCCGGATAGTTACGTAAGACGCTTCCGCAATGGATACGAATAAACTCAACCAATCTCTCCCAGAGGCCATTAAAGACCATTAAATTGACGTATGTGTATGCAAGGAACGACAACTATGGATAGAGATTGAAACTCAACAAGGAAAATATTTCTCCGACAGATATTGATAAATTAACCGTTGTTGAACTAAAGGAATTTTTACGATTTCACAACCAACCTGTGTCTGGACGGTCTGCTGAATTAAAGGAAAGGGCAAAAGGAGCGCTTGCACTACGAATTCCAGATAATAGCGAGTTACGTCTGATAGATGAACGCAACAGACAGAAACGGAATTTAACCAAATTTCGAACGCCTTTAGGAGAGAGTTTACCAGATCCAGTTTCGTTGAAAAGTGGATGGACAAGTGACATTATAAACATTCCGGATGTTACGGAAAAGGAATTGTACAATTATTTAGTGTTTAATTCTGGGCGAACTTTTGATGGGGAGATTTCAGGAGCCTCCAAACAAATCAAGGCCAAAGTTTTCTACGAGGACAATCATGTGTTCCAAGTGGAATATCACCCCCTTGATGACGGATTGAGCCATGGCTACGTCAGATGCAAGGTCATCCCTTCTATGCCATCTGCTGATGTCAAGAAAGACCCAGACTACGTGACATGGGTTTCTTTGTCGAAGTTGACTGGCCAAATACATGCAGCGGATTGTACATGCACTGCCGGGTATTTATATTAGATTGGTTCAAAAGATATGATGTGCTTTAAAATGTAAATAACCATTTCATTTTTATATGAGCCTCTAAAGATGGCACGATATTGATTATTATTAACAAGGCATTGACCGTCTATCTGGATTCAGTGGCCGAATGGTTAACATACTTAAATCTCGTCACAAAAATCAGAGGTTATGAATCACATTCAACCGGCATATATGCATGGCTAGCAGTTGCTCTTGTTACTGTCATGCATAGATTTAAGATTTTTTATCGCCACCAAGTGCTAGGTATTCTATATACGTGGGCTCTTTCAATGAATAGTAAATGGTAAGTTATACCATTGTAATTTGTAGGATAAAATATTCAGTCTTTCCGCTTGCTGTGGTACAATGGAACAGCCTGCCGACTAACATTGCCATGCCGCCTAGCTTAGATTCGTTCAAGCCTGCAGTTTGCACTGTTAGCCACCAAATGCCATACATTAAAACGCTGTCTTTTGTCTTTTAAATATCACCTTGTTCTTCATCGAACTTTTAACATACATAACACTTTCATCTTTATTTCACCTTCACCTTATTTTACTCTTTCTTTTATCATCTTTTAAATTACTCACAGACGCGCACCTGCACATTATCTTCGAAAGAGGGTGATGCAGTATCCATAGATAGAGATAGATAGATAGGATATAAAGTTTACAAATATGTACACCATAATTAATATTGTAAATTGTATTGTCTTTGGTGATATTTAAATTTTAGATTTTATACCGATAAACAATGATGATAATAATAATAATACAAAAATAATATATGGCTTCATTCGCACATTTGCAAATCAAGTTAAACTATAAAGTTGTTATACTGGTAATATAAAGTGACACAATAAGAGTTAATGAGTTATTAGGGAACATTTAAATTCAATTTTGTTGTTTTTTTACAGTGAGGGGGAAACGTGTAACCATGTTGCGGCATTACTCTGGGGATTGGTGGACATAACAACAAAGAAAGGTGATGGAACAATAGCATCAACCTCACTCCAGTGTAAATGGAATCAGCCACGGAAGAGAAAACTGTCACCAAAAAGAGCTGAACATATGTTATTTCAAACAGTGTTAAAACAAAATAATAAAGTTGAGTCGAACTACAGGGATTTTGCCCCAGTGAAGAAGAACAACAGTGATACCATCGATAGAAATGAATTTAGGAAACAAATGATAGTAGTTCTGCCTAAAGCTGGGTTTCATAAATTATTTCAGAAAGAAAAAAATCCAGAGGAAGTGTTAAAGAAAAGTGTCATGCCGGAACCGGATATTTGCTTCCACAGAAATTTGGATGTTAAAAGTGAGTTTGCACAGAGTTCCATGACAGATTATGTAGCAGGACTGGATTTTGATCCTTCAGAGGTTGAAGAAACAACACGTGGCCAGAGAAACAATGAGTTGTGGTATATTTCTAGAAACAAGAGAATAACAGCTTCAAATTTTGGAATGATATTTAAAGCCGATAAATCAACATCAGCAGTGAAAACAGTAATGGGGTACTACAAGAGTGTTAGCACAGATGCGCTGGAATGGGGTAAGAAGCGAGAAAAAGCAGCTCTTAATGCGTATATCAGTAAGTTGAAAAGCGATGGTCATAGTGTAGAAGTGGAAGAGTCTGGTTTGGTATTATTGCCACAATTTCCATTTATAGGTGCGAGTCCAGACGGTGTGTCGATTGTGAACGATTAAATAGGTCTGGTTGAAATTAAATGCCCGTACAAATACAGACAACTTTCACCAGAAGAGGCAGCACAACATAAGGATTTCTGTTGTGAATTAAAAGATGGAAAATTGGTGTTGAAAAGAAATCATAACTATTATTTTCAAATCATCGGACAAATGGCATTAAAGAAGTGTGACTGGTGTGACTTTGTGATATGGACAACAAAAGGTCTGCACATTGAAAGAGTGTATTTTGACAGGAACTTGTGGTCCACTTTGCTTCAAAAACTATTACTTTTTTACAGGGAGAATGTCATACCAGAAATATTCTCATGTAGAATTAAACAGTGTTCATAAGCAGATTTATATGATACTGTTTGTGCTTCTCAGAGCCTTAAAGACTGAGTTTGTTATATGACTGTGCTTCTCAGAGCCTTAAAGACTGAGTTTGTTATTTGATTGTGCTTCTCAGAGCCTTAAAGACTCTGTCTGTTATTTGATTGTGCTTCTCAGAGCCTTAAAGACTGAGTGTCCCTGTGCATGTGCCGTGACCTCATCGTGGTCACAGGGTGAACATGTTATTTTATAACATGGCCAACGACGGCACAATTTTAATTTCATTTTCAGAGTAAAACACGGATACAAGATACAGATTTAATCGGGCTATCTGAACCAGTTTATTTCTTCAATACATGTCAGCAATAAGGTAAAATACATTTATTTCACATATATATGTCATCAATAACAACAGCTGTCCTCTGACAGTGTGTTCGGCTTTCGTTTAAAAAGAGCCATTACTTTGTGGCATGTTATGATTATCTATTTATGCTAAATACATGTAAGTATTAAAAGTTTCTGAGATATAACTGCTCCGTGAATCAACGCTGATGCTGAAGTGAGTCAAGATAAGTGCAACATTTTTTTCAAAAAGTGAGCTAATAATTCATAAACAAATAAGTACAAATTCATGAAAAAGTATTTGTTTCTTTCATTATTTTGTGTATCGGTAGAAATCATAAAATTATTCGAGCTAGAATATTTAATACTTTAAAGGGACAGTAGTGATCTGGAAGAGATATTATTGTCATTCCAAATTCTTGCCGAGTCGTCTATATTGTTAATTTACCAGCAAATTAAAATCCTCACTGATACCTCCACGATATTTTCTATTAAAAATTAATACTGTTTATTACACTTCTGTGGGATCTATTCGATAATAAGAGTAAGGCACGTTTCCCAGATTCCTATTTATCATTCCCCTCTCTTTGGGGCAACTCGTAATAACTTATACTATGTTGATGAGCCGTTAAACAACATTCATTACACTTTTATGGGTAAAAGACTGGGATTTCTCATTGACAGGACATTCATAATTGCTAAATATTAATAAGTAACTCTGAACACAAAAGTAAATAACTCTGATATAATGATAAACGAAAAATGATCTCGTGGCCACGAGATAGATAAAAAACGAGAAATTATCTCGTGGCCACGAGACGAGATAAAAACAAAACGGCGCATGTCACCTCTGAGCTTCCCTACGCCTACCATCTCATGAAGGATTTCCTTATAATCGATCCGAGCAGTTACATAGTCTTTATGTAATCAAATGACACTATTCTTCTTTTGTTAAATACACATAAAGATAATAATTTTGATTTACTACAAACTCAGAGTTGTGTATCTGTTTTCCTAGTATATTAATTCTGCACAAGATTGGGGTAAAGAACAGTCATTGAAGTGCAAATCTTGAATACATCAGACACTGTATCATGGGCTGAAATAGGTATAACACCATTTAATATTTTGAATATTTTGATGCGTTGCATTTCTCTTTCGATATGAATTCGCAAGTTCGCAATTCTTCTAGTTTCTTCAACTTCTCGTTTGGTGAACTTTTTTTTCTTCTTGAAGTGTGGAATTATTATCTTAATTTTCTTCTGTGTACATACGTCAGAAATTAAAAATCCTTTGTCAACCATAACTGCATCACCTGCTTCACACAAATCTAGCACTCCTGATAACTCAGTTATTTTCTTGTCAGACACATTACCATTATAGCAATCGGATACAAAGCTTGGCACTCCTGCTGGTGTGATCCCCACCAGTATCTTCCAAGTCATGTGTGATTTGTAGTTTGAATAAAGGAGTGTTTTAGCCTTTGTTGATTCTGGAGTCTCTGTTTTAATTTCAGTGCAATCTAGAATGACACGAGTATCAGGATATCGCACTTTGAAACACTCTGGCATTTGAGACTGGACAGCTTCTTTACTAGGCCAGAACATCAGTTGTGGTGCCATATTGTCGGACAGAAAACGAACCCATGTCCTCCATATGCTACAGCATGTTGAGATTGAAATTTTAAATCGTTTTGCTAAATCCTCTTCGAATAAGCCTAATCTTAGTCTCATGAACACAAGGAGGAATTCGTCTATTAGTCTCATTTTCCTTCCAGGACCGGGTTTTTTCTTATCATTTCTTTGATATGTTTTCTCTCGATTAGATTTTTTGCCATTCCAATATGACATGCAGCTAGCCCTTTGTTTCAGTATGTTGAAAATCATCATAAAGGATAAAAACGTTGGGAACCCTGTATAAAACATGACCTCGTCATCATTGTCTTTCAAATCTTCAACTGTTAAATCTGGAAGCTCTGTCTGAATTGCTATTTCACATGTAGATATTTTTATAGCATGAGTGTCTGATTGTGTTACTGGTGATTCTGATTCAACATGACATTTACACGAACATACTGGTACATCTGAATGAAAAGTTTCTTTATCTTCATTTACCTCAACAGTCACTGGCTCTGTTTGAATATACTTGTCACACAGACGAATTGATGATTTCTGCACTGGTCCTGCCAAATAAAACAAACAATTTTCATTTTAAATAATGAGCACGTGTATTTCTATTAAAAGCAAAGAAAACAAGAGCTGTCGGATGATAGCATGTGTGACTATACCAGTCATTGACACACAAATATCAGTCATAATTTGAATATTAATGATATCAGACTTATGGGATATAGTCTGCAGCAATAAGATTTTGTAAAAAAACAAGAATAAAAACAAAACATGTTACTGGTAAAGTTGGGAAAAGATCAGATGGAAAATAAAGGCGTTATCCGAGACAAAAGTTAACGGACCGACAAATCACCATCCTGTCCAAAAAGGGACATAATTTGGAAAAAAATGAGTCAAGAGTTATGGAATGTATCATACAGTGTCAACTTATGACCCCAAACAATTGTGTATTGTTTCTAAGCAGTAGTAGCATGAATAGTTTTTGAGAAAATGTCCTTCGTGCAAATGTTTGCCAATGCCGATGAAAGGGTGACTGCAACAGCTCCCACTATTCTTAGAATAGTGGAGCTAAAAAAAGAATGACTAAATGACTCACATGGGACTATTCATTTTACTGACATATAAAATAGATAACCCTGGTGCATAACCATATACTTAGGAAATAATTGAATTGGGGGTTTAAGGCGCACCAACACATGAAAAGGTTATATGGCGCCTAGCAGGCATGAACATGCCAGGCTCATCTTCCATGTACATCGAGATAAAATATAGAAAATGGGCCTAGAACCTTCTCACCCTGAACTGCAGAGTTGCTGCAAATTCTATCGTCGAAAATCCATTTACGCTGGAGCCACGTTATTGTTTTTCTGCCACTGCTCTTTCGATTCGAGCGAGATGGCACCTGAAACAATGCAGGGATCATGATGAAGACCTTTAATGAACATGAACATGAACAAAAAATTATAAAATGAACATGAATTTGGGGGGAGTATACCCCTCTGCCTACCCCTCCAAAGGCAACCACACGGGGCTACTTAGGAAATAAGTTTTATTAAATTTCTGCGGGTGAAAGACTGGGATTTCTCAGTGAAAGAATATTCATAATCGCTAAGGCTATAATGAATTAATTGTTGAGTTTCTCATCCAAATTTATTTTAAATTAGGGGTGGGGGTGTATGACAAATGGAAAATAGAACAAGGCAAAAATAGTAAAACATACTATTGAGTACTTCCAAGATTGAAAACACATTTTTAATAGTGTTTCATACTTTCAGCAATTTTTTTTATTTATTTATTTTTAATTTATATTTTTTTATATTTTTGACAACCTAGCAATTAATTTATTATGGCCTAATTATTAATAACTAACTCCGAACACAAAAATAACTAACTGTGACTTTCAGTTATGACGTCAATAAAGTGTTGCTGATGTCGAAGTCCTCCATCGATAACGTTTAATAAAGCGAATAATTAGGTTAAAATTATATATACACTGATTTAAAATGTAATAAATAGATTATTCAACTGCTGGGTTTGATTATATGGAAATCCTTCACTCAACGGTAGTAGTGTTTTGTTTTTTCACTCACTCGCGTGCCCTCGTTCGAGAAAAGAACAACACATCTACAATCTCATGAAGGATTTCCCTATAATCGATTGCAGCAGTTAAATAATCTCTATATTTTATGTTCTAGTAATTGCTTTTGGTGGTTTAAATTATAACTCATATTTGATATTTATCAATTTAATACAGAAATAATGTATTTAAACAAGACTAAAAAATACATTTTTTGATGTACTCCCTTTAAAATGTCAGGTCCAACATTCATTTCGCATCTATGGATAAAATTAATTTTTTTCCTTAACAAACATTTCTGAACAGAAATATCTATCATGTTTAGGCCAGTAACAAGTAGTTATTTTCAAATACTAGTCTTGATAAAAGTTTTAAACATAAGGCAAAAAAAAACACCTGTGTTTCCGGTGGCCCGACTGACCCTATTTTTATATGAAAAAAAATTGTTCACAATATATCGAGGTAAACTGACATCACAGAGAAACTTTCAGTTGTATAATCAACTTGTATGGGGTTTAAAAGAAAAAAAATGAAAATGTCGACATACTCTTTTTTTTAGAGCATGCAATAGGAAACACACTTTTTTTTTTTTTTTGCCTAATCTAATATCATACCTGTGTAGTCATGCATATGAAGTGATGTGTTCAAAGGATGGTCTATCTGTAACACCATAGTACAATCCATCTCGGAGTCTGAACCTCCACTGTTGGAAGATTCATCACCAATGCATTCAACACGTATTTGTGGTGTACAAAGAGTATCATCACCAACCTGTGAATAGAAATTAATTATTCAATTTCACATTCACAAAGTACTCCATGTTGCAAAGTCATTTGGGGACTAACTACTTTGTATCAATCAAAATATTTATACTTTCATGTGGCTATTCTTTGCAGAAACAATTCTTTGGTCATAATATTTTTCTATATGCATGGCCGACTATTGTTAAAAGACTTTCTATTATATTTATTATTGTTTTGCAATTCAATTCAAAATTCTGCATCCATTATCAATGTTTAAAGTACTGCTTCCACCCAGGAATAAGTGGGTGGTCTGCTTCCACCACAAAAAATAGACATTTATACATAGCCTAAAATGTGCTGAAAATAATGTTAAATACCAAACAACAAGTTCCGAACAAGATTAAGTGGTGTACACTATACTGGGATTTTTCTAGGCCCAATTTGGAGCCAAATTTCGGCCCCATCCTAATAATATCCTCATATTTTTGCAAAAGAGCAAAATATTTTCCCAAAATACAAAAAAATATATTAATATTAAATGTACTGTAGCCCTAGGCGTATCTGACAATGTATTTGTTGCAGACTTGTATAAGAGCTGGATTATAAAATTATTATTCCAAACTAAAATATCAAGTGCCTTACTATTTAAAATAGTAGGATTATTATTTTTCCCAATTTCTAGATTCCACGCGCATTTTTGACCCAATTCAAAAGGCCCCTTGCACCTCTTCCAAAATGCACACAAATCCCTGACATGTTATTATTATTTTTTACAATTATAATGTCTTGACGTTTTTTTTAACTATCAATTTCCTGGTATTTTCCAAAATTTTACTCATTTTAATATGCCCAAATGCCCTATGACAGTACGATTTCCCTACACAAGGGTGGGGGTGGGGTGTGTGTGTGTGTGTGTGTGGGGGGGGGGGGGAGTCAAACTGCAGTGGGCGGGGGTCCAAAAACATGATAAGCAGCAGGGCAAACCTGTACTTACCAAGCAAGACGCATATATCTTTTGTGGGAAGATACTGGGTATAGGTGTCTCTTTTGACGGACCTTTCAAACCATTGAAATGTTCGCTACAAAGTCTGGCTGTTTTCAATTTAACTTCACTCCATGCGAAATTCTTTCGGTGATTTTTGACTCGCTGAATCCAAATCTTTCTATTTATTTTATTTGCCGGAAATCTGTGAAGGGTAACAGTTCTGTCCTGGACATTTTTGCCAGAATAATTACTGCAATCTTGCGCGCAGCAATATATTTTCCCCATCTCCAATAACGTAAACACGTCGGCTGCTAAAGCTGAACTATCCGGAAATGGATAGTCACTCCGCGCACGCGTATATCGTTCAAAGGGAATTAACTAAGCAAGCAAATAACGATAACTTTTGGGAACCCCGAATCGGACTATAGTATACATCAATTTGAAAAATGGACAAAAAGAACGTCCAAAAATGCAATAAAAACTGAAGCCGGAAGGGTGGTGGGAGTGGGTGTTTAGGTTCAACATTTGTTTCTTATTTTACCTTACAGTGTAGATAATTTAACTTTGTCAAATGCCAAAACGTACCATTATACATAGCTCTAAGTTAAACTAAAAACTTAACTTTGTCAAATGTCAAAACGTACCATTATATATAGCTCTAAGTTAAAGAAAAAACGGACTCCCGAGTTTGTCGTGCCTATACATGTATGCATTTCAGATCAGCTACGCCCCTGACACGATAGTAAAGGCGTGTGTTTAACGGGGTTGGGGTGGGGGTGGGGGTACAGGGGGTAGATCTTCTTCTTCCTCCCTCCCCTTTTCTATCTCCTCCCTCCCCTTTTCTCCATTCTCCCTCCCCTATCTTCCCTTGATAAACAAGGGACGTAATCGATAAAACTATCGATCGCGGAGACTTTCAAACTTGTTAAAATAAGGTTAGCGCGACATCCGAGATGGCCGCCATTACCATAAAAGGTCTAAACTTTGAAACTGCTTCATCTCAGCAACCACTAGAAAGAGTTCGAAGGTTCTCTTTATTAATAATTGCCAATCCCTAGATTATCACGTTTGTTCAATTTGTTTGTTTGAATTGTGTTTAACGTCATTTTTAGCACATGTTAGGCCATACTCATGACGATCTATTTGTGTGTGTGCTAGATGCTAGTCTCGGCCTGCCAAGAACGCATCATGTATGCATGTCTTTCCTGGTTCTGTTAAAAATGAGTAAAACACCATACAAACTAACAAATCTGAATCCGCGTAGTGCTCTTATTGTATAGAAGGAAATCAGAAGCGGACCGTGTGACCGAGGCTAGGTAGAAGCACCCCATCTTGACAATTCGAGCTGATAGAGGGATTCGAACGATGAGAGTGATAAAGTTTTAGACGCAGCGTATTTACTATCCTGGCCACGGATGCCATTAAAAAAGTCCCCGAGGTAAAAAAATGGCTGTGCCCTGGGGGTCCAGGTTTTTTGATGCATAGATTTTGCATGTTTTAGATAGACTTATATAGGAATTAGGAACAACTTCTTCTTCGAAACCACACGGAATAGGGTTCTCATATATTGCATGAACATTGCTTTATTTATTGAAGGTGGGGTGGGGTGGGTGGGGGTGAACATGCGCTGCTTTTGTTGAATGTGTACGAAATGGCGGGAAAACGAGGTGGAACGTCGCCGGTGAGTCTATATGTTCGTTATTTGGCCATTTACTGTGTTGCTTTGAATGTGCATCATGTGATGCTAACTTTGTTCGTTAATCGTTAATCGTTAATCTTGAAAGCTAAGCTGACTGCAGTATTAAAACGGTTATTGGAGGGAAACCACAGTTAAAACGCGTTCCAGTTCAGGCTTACCTCGTCTTTCTGGCCAATTATCAGCATACAGTTCAATAATGAAATACACATTACTACAATGCGTTTGCACCATTTAATCGCGAATATAAAGAAACTACTATAACTTCCCGGTCGCTATATAAATACTGCATACCTACAATTTGGTATATGGTGTGTGCTGTACCGCTCAAAATAGATAAATGGCGCTAAAGAGAACGTAAACAGTTGCAACATTCGTGGCTGTAGCAACAACATACGTTTCTGTATCAGCGGACAATTTATTGCGATTTTATTGCGTAGAATGTGTGTCCGATGCAAAGAAGAGCACCCGTCCGTGACAACAAGAAAACTGTGATACAAAGTAGCACAGGCCCACCATAACGTTTGAACAGGAGAACTTCTGATTAGGTTGAATAGATAAAGAAAGTGAAAATAAAAAAAGCCATCTACATAAGTTAGCCAGGTTTTGGCATCCAGTGTGATATACATGAATGGTCCAACGCTTTACTCACAAAGAGACACATGAAAGTAGTTTGTGAGGGTGCGTTTTCTTCTGCTCCTGTACTATCAGGAGTACCTCAAGGAACTATTTTGATACCGCTCTTATCCTTATGTCATATCAGCGACATGTCTGATACTGTACACTCCCAAGTACGACTATTTGCGGATGGTTGCCTTTTGTACAGACCTATCAGACATAGTCAGGCCATAAACTAATACTGGACGGCGTATCTATTTTGGGCATGAGATTTTGCACCAGCAAATGGTACCTCTTGAGCATCAACAACAAATCTAGCTACATCTAAATAATTAGTTATACATGTATGCTATATAACAAGTAAACCAGAACCCCTCTCTTGGAGTTAAAATGTCAGAGGACCTCAAGTGTGAACCCCATATTACAACAGTTGCCAAAAAAGCAAACGTCATAGTATGCTTCTTCAAAAGGACTTCCGACTCTGGCCCAAAACATGCCTACATCAGTGATAGAATATGCCTTGATTGTTTGGGATCCCTGCCACTCCAAGACATCAATGTGCTGGACCACATCCACCGTCAGGCTGCTAGATTTATCTCCGCGGACTACAGGACCATGGAGGGAAGGTGCGTGTTGATGCTGCTGGTAGAGCAGGACCTACCTTCCCTATACGAACGTAGAGAATTGAACAAACTTGTGCTCTACTAGAAATTGGTCGGATGTTTGGTACATGCTATACCCGCTCAGGAGTGAGCAATGCCAGTCAGACTGAAACGTATTAATAAAGCAAACAAAATACATCACTTAAATATCTCCGTCCTATCTCCGTCCTATCATTGATGTCGGAGTATATTGACAATAGGGTTTATTATAATACGGTTCCTAAACACAATGTATATATATAATTATGTTTGCATGCACATGCAATCATTAGAGGTCAAATACCATTGTCTCTTCATTTGATAATGCGCTCTTTTTTTCTTTTCTTTTTTAAATCAAATTGATAAGCATTGTGGTCAAACAGGTTTTCTCCATATTACAAAAATATACATGTATTGTCGTCCTCATGTTTGATCCAAATGTAGTTTACCGTTTTTTTGTTGTTGTTTTTTGCATGCAAACATATGCTAAGTTTTTTCAAGGTTTAATAGTATATTAAGTCTCATCATATTACAATATTACTTAAATATGACAATTTATAAAATTTAACTGTGCCATACATTTTACAATTTACAAGAGACTAGTTTGTGTACAGTGATTAGAGGGTGGAGTGTTTCAGAACGTTTGGCGGAATGTCTTCAAATGCTTCATTAATCTGTGATCAATCGATGCATACACCTTAATATAAAACAAACAAATAAAAACGAATATATACACTCGCGTGTCCTAATTGCTTTTGCAATGCGTATGCTACAGGAAGTTGGCACGTTTGACAAAGTGTTTGTAGTAACTTACATCACTTTTCCTCTTGCGAAACAACAGTACAAAAAAAACGAAAAAAAAACAAAGAAACAAAAAAACAAAGAAACAAACAAGAAACAAAGAAACAAACAAAAAAAACACGACCAACCAACCGACCGACCGACCGACCGACCGACTGACTACCAACCAACCAACCAACCAACCAACCAACCAACAGGCCAGTCAGCCAGCCAGCCAGCCAGTCAGCCAGCCAGCCAACCAACCATCCAACCAACCAACCAACCAACCAACGAACGAACAAACAAACAAACATACAAACATACAAACATACAAACAAACAAACAAAAAAACAAACAAACAAACAAACAAACAAACAAACAAAAAAAAAAAAAATAATAAAAAAAAAAAAAAATAATATGCAGATACATGTATTTTGCCCAGACTCAATTTAATAACTTTTTCTTGTAATCCCTATTTGGAAACTATACAAGGTCGATGTAGTTAAGGCTGGGTCTAACAATAACAACATATAGATACTCTAGATTATCTTTTACGTCGAATAGTTGAATTCACGATGCTAATTGGAAAGAGACGTGGGAATCCAGCTAATGTTTGCCTGGACATATTGACTTGAAACTTATAACATATACTGGCACTTATCATTATCTTCAATGTCCGACTTTCAAAACAAAAAGTAATTTGTTTGATGTATATACTCATGTCCGACCTTCAAAACAAGAAATATTTTGTTTAATGTACTCAAATACTCATAATAATGCATAAGTAAGTTTACACTTTCACAACTACAAGAAGTGATCAACCACAAACTAATACAGGTTTCTTCCTAGTTCCGTTTATACAAAATTAGTCATTAACATGCAATAATATTCCCTACTGTTATCATGGTTATTCTCAAACCACGCATTTTCAGTATCTTAACGTCTCACACCACAATTAAATTTCCATAGGGTCCCATTGTAATGTTTTTGTTCGTGGCGTAGAGATAAAACAGATTTTGCAACATGTATTTATGCTTAAATTCTTCATTGATCCAATATTTGCAATTTAAAACACATTTAACAAATATTTACCAGATTGAACTTTTTTTACTTTCATGTTTGCGTGACCCCTATCAAAATTTAGACAAAAATACAACCCCGTGGTGATTAGACCCATGATGTGTAAAATGAGGCAGAATTAGCTAGAAATCTTATATCAACATGCATTTTTCTGTGATCTCTTCCTAAAATGCTGTAGATTTAGAAACTGGTAAAGATAAATCAATGTATCCTGTAAAATGTAGAAAAGCGAACTTTTTTTTTATCTACCTCCTTCATCTGTAGGGCACGAGTATTCAAGGGAGATAATAGTGGTGTGAGTCCCTTATAGGTGTACCGGAAGTAAATCACTATGGTATTCATGAAAGGAGTTCCCAAATATATAATCCCTAACTTTTTTTGTGATAAAAGGCATTTTTGAGTATTTAAGGCCTGTTTTTCTGGCTGAAATGACTTTATTGACTTGTTTGTGATAGCTTAAAACCATTTGCATGGTTGTATGATGATTTTATTTATCAACTTGACAGTTTGAAAGTGAAAGTAGAACACATTTAAGAGGTGCCGAATGAATGCAGTTTGTTCACGGTATCAACAAAGATCAGAATTTTATTTTCTTATATGCCACATGACCCCTACTATTCTCAGCAGTTTTCTAGAGAGGCAGGTCTCATGACTAAGAACATGTAAGTGAATCATAGTT
Organism: Cyrtodaria siliqua; assembly: GCA_037043455.1. NCBI lineage: Eukaryota > Metazoa > Mollusca > Bivalvia > Adapedonta > Hiatellidae > Cyrtodaria > Cyrtodaria siliqua. The sequence continues at coordinate 46,534 of JAWPHD010015767.1, forward strand.
TGAACTTCATTTTGAAAAATGGCTAACTAGAAAGCTTTGTCAATATTGCATTGGACTCAATGGGATTTCATTTACTTCCGGTACACCTTATATCTTTCTGAACGTCTCACACCACAATTAATTTTCCATAGGGTCCCATTGTAAGGTTTGTGTTCATGGCATAGAGATAAAAAAGATTTTGAAGCACAATTTTAGGCTTAAATTCTTCCTTGATCCAATATCTGCATGCTATTAACTTTTAACGAATATTTACCAGATTGAACTTTTTTTAATTTCTTGCTTGTGTGACACCTATCAAAATTCAGCGTAATAATATGACAAAAATACAACATGTGGTGATTCGACCCATGATGTCTAAAATGAGACAGAATTAGCTAGAAAGCTGATATCAACATGAAATTTTCTGTGATCTCTTCCTAAAATGCTGTAGATTAAGCATCTGGTAAAGATAAATCCATGTGTGCAATGTAAAGTCCTGTAAAAAGCAGAAAAAGGGAACTATGTTTTTAGACTACCTCCATCATCTGTAGGGCAGGAGTACTCAAGGGAGATAATAGTGTCGTGAGTCCTTAAGGAGATTTTTTTTTCAAATCAGCACTTCAATAATAATACAAATTGTATAGAAATCAATTTCAAGCTAAACAATGCAAAACGTTTGATTCCATTTTCAATGGTTCTAAAATTATTCAAATTTTAGTGACCCAGGGTAACGGTCAAAATTTAGGCAGAGTACCTTTAATATTTTGAAAACTGAAAATCTGCAGTGATGGTAGGGATTTTGCATTTTCTTGGTTATTTGTGCTCATATATGTCTGAAACTCTCAGAAATACATGAAAAGGTTTCTCTTTGTATGAAAATAGCATGAAAATGGGTTAAAAAAAAAAATTATTGAGAAAAATGCTGAAAATGATTAAATCAAAATAAGGGTCACCCTCGAAATCTGATTTTCTGACAAAATTATCGATCCTTCGCCTAAATTTTTGCATTTTTTCAAATAAGTCTCTCTTCATTGATACGTGTGATTGAATGACAATCCAATAGCTGTAAAATAAAGCTAAAATTATATTTATACTTGTTTTGGTTCTGAAAATATTCAATTTTTAGTGAAACGTGGTATCCTGTAAAATTCAGTTTATTCCTGCAATATGAAGATACCTTAAAATACCTATACATACACTGAAGGGATTTCTTAATAACTTGGTCAGTTTTGTCCTTACTTGTCTAAAACTTTCACAGATACAAGAACAAGTGCAACATTGTCTGAAAATAAGATGCTAAGCATATTCATTTTTGACAAAAATGAATAAATTTGCAGGGAAATGATAGTATTGGTGGTTATCGATCAAAATTCAATTTCCAAAGCTGTGAATACATATAAACAGCCTTTTTTTTATATATATTTTTTTTTTATGCAAAATTAATCTTCCATCCCGTTCTCCCATCAGTTTCTACAAAGAAAACACAAAACAAGGCTAACAAATGATATACAAAAGTATGCATAACAATAAGTTAGGACTGTATGATCTTCTGTAAAAAAAGTACGCCAAATATAATGACATGCTTAAAATTGACAATAAAAGGTTTGGCGGAATTATGACATCATACACACATGTGTTTCCTCCTCAACCGACTGAAATCCACATCTTTTAGCGAAGAAATGTTCATGGGTACTACAAAGAAACACCGAACTTACCTACAGAGTCGCTTTGCGCGTGATATGTCCCACCGAGTTAATTTAGAATTTTCAAGTCTGCATTCTGCATGTGATGGAGACTTAGAGAAAATGAACAAATACTCACCTGGCATCACGCAATCAATTTAAGAATGCTACTCAGGTTGTTGTGGAACAACCTGCTCAAGACAATCATTTGTATGCTCTGGAAAGCCGCCTTTTAACTGGAAGATGGATTTCATTCCGGGCAATGCTAAATGTTTTGCAATGAACAATAATGACCGCCTGCTAGTCAAGAATGCAATAATGGGACTACGGTTAGGACCAGACAGCTTATCCAAGACTCGCTTCAAAAGCAGCACCAACAAAATTGAAAGCATAAACAGAGCATGCAATGTATCAAATCCTAAAGACACTACTTACCCAAGAAATGCTAAGGCACGCAAGTTTAGTGCAGGTCTTCGTGTAAACGAGGGTAGAGCAAATGCGAACTTGGAGAAGATGACAGTGTTAGGGGTTCCAATTCCCAACAACACGAAAACAGTCAAGGTCCTGAAAAATATACAAGACAGAGACGATTACCATAAAGAGCGTCAATCAACTCCCAAATTTAAACGCGACAGATTCATGAGAAGAGTGGCAAATTTCAACAAATATGATGAAATCCATCAAGCCGATACCTACAAAAAAGGCATGCTAGACACGTAAGGTTCGCGTCACTAAGGGTAAGATCAGACATTCGTAACCAGGACAAATAAATAAATAAGCATGCGATAAGTACCATATATAATATTAAATGATACTTTCCTGTCTTAATAAGCATGTAATCTAATTTGTGGGGACAATTATTTTTTTACATGTTAACATGAGTGGGTGGGGTAAAAAATAATTATCAAAAATCACCTCAAAATATACAGTCTCTGTAATGTGCACGCCCAGAGCAAGTTTGAATTTTCTTACATTTCTTTCGACAAGAATTAATGGCTGGTGGTTCCAAAGAAAGATGGCAATAACGAATGCATAGTGAGTTATGGCACAAATGTGAAACATCTATAACACCAGGAATACGAGGCAAATATTGCCTTGTGGTGCAAATATACATGAGTCTATGGGCATGAATAGATCCAACATGACCATCCGGATATGTAATCCATTGCCTGCCATACATGGGACTTCCTGCATCCTTCTGTTTGCTTCCATAAGCAGAATCCCAAAGCATACATCCTAAATTGTTGTTTACAGATGACTGATCTACTTTAGAGTACAATATCATCAAATATTTATCAAAAAACAGAGAATCTGGGTTATCAGCCCATACTGAAATGTTTAAAATAACTGATTATTAATATTTGCTCAAGAAAAGTTCCAATCAGAGTCATGTACCTGCTTTTCTTGGAAAAATCAGCATCACTGCAATTCTCACCGGTAAATTCACAGTTTTTGTTAACGTCTCACACCACAATTAATTTTCCATAGGGTCCCATTGTAAGGTTTGTGTTCATGGCATAGAGATAAAAAAGATTTTGAAGCACAATTTTAGGCTTAAATTCTTCCTTGATCCAATATCTGCATGCTATTAACTTTTAACGAATATTTACCAGATTGAACTTTTTTTAATTTCTTGCTTGTGTGACACCTATCAAAATTCAGCGTAATAATATGACAAAAATACAACATGTGGTGATTCGACCCATGATGTCTAAAATGAGACAGAATTAGCTAGAAAGCTGATATCAACATGAAATTTTCTGTGATCTCTTCCTAAAATGCTGTAGATTAAGCATCTGGTAAAGATAAATCCATGTGTGCAATGTAAAGTCCTGTAAAAAGCAGAAAAAGGGAACTATGTTTTTAGACTACCTCCATCATCTGTAGGGCAGGAGTACTCAAGGGAGATAATAGTGTCGTGAGTCCTTAAGGAGATTTTTTTTTCAAATCAGCACTTCAATAATAATACAAATTGTATAGAAATCAATTTCAAGCTAAACAATGCAAAACGTTTGATTCCATTTTCAATGGTTCTAAAATTATTCAAATTTTAGTGACCCAGGGTAACGGTCAAAATTTAGGCAGAGTACCTTTAATATTTTGAAAACTGAAAATCTGCAGTGATGGTAGGGATTTTGCATTTTCTTGGTTATTTGTGCTCATATATGTCTGAAACTCTCAGAAATACATGAAAAGGTTTCTCTTTGTATGAAAATAGCATGAAAATGGGTTAAAAAAAAAAAATATTGAGAAAAATGCTGAAAATGATTAAATCAAAATAAGGGTCACCCTCGAAATCTGATTTTTTGACAAAATTATCGATCCTTCGCCTAAATTTTTGCATTTTTTCAAATAAGTCTCTCTTCATTGATACGTGTGATTGGATGACAATCCAATAGCTGTAAAATAAAGCTAAAATTATATTTATACTTGTTTTGGCTCTGAAAATATTCAATTTTTAGTGAAACGTGGTATCCTGTAAAATTCAGTTTATTCCTGCAATATGAAGATACCTTAAAATACCTATACATACACTGAAGGGATTTCTTAATAACTTGGTCAGTTTTGTCCTTACTTGTCTAAAACTTTCACAGATACAAGAACAAGTGCAACATTGTCTGAAAATAAGATGCTAAGCATATTCATTTTTGACAAAAATGAATAAATTTGCAGGGAAATGATAGTATTGGTGGTTATCGATCAAAATTCAATTTCCAAAGCTGTGAATACATATAAACAGCCTTTTTTTTATATATATTTTTTTTTTATGCAAAATTAATCTTCCATCCTGTTCTCCCATCAGTTTCTACAAAGAAAACACAAAACAAGGCTAACAAATGATATACAAAAGTATGCATAACAATAAGTTAGGACTGTATGATCTTCTGTAAAAAAAGTACGCCAAATATAATGACATGCTTAAAATTGACAATAAAAGGTTTGGCGGAATTATGACATCATACACACATGTGTTTCCTCCTCAACCGACTGAAATCCACATCTTTTAGCGAAGAAATGTTCATGGGTACTACAAAGAAACACCGAACTTACCTACAGAGTCGCTTTGCGCGTGATATGTCCCACCGAGTTAATTTAGAATTTTCAAGTCTGCATTCTGCATGTGATGGAGACTTAGAGAAAATGAACAAATACTCACCTGGCATCACGCAATCAATTTAAGAATGCTACTCAGGTTGTTGTGGAACAACCTGCTCAAGACAATCATTTGTATGCTCTGGAAAGCCGCCTTTTTAACTGGAAGATGGATTTCATTCCGGGCAATGCTAAATGTTTTGCAATGAACAATAATGACCGCCTGCTAGTCAAGAATGCAATAATGGGACTACGGTTAGGACCAGACAGCTTATCCAAGACTCGCTTCAAAAGCAGCACCAACAAAATTGAAAGCATAAACAGAGCATGCAATGTATCAAATCCTAAAGACACTACTTACCCAAGAAATGCTAAGGCACGCAAGTTTAGTGCAGGTCTTCGTGTAAACGAGGGTAGAGCAAATGCGAACTTGGAGAAGATGACAGTGTTAGGGGTTCCAATTCCCAACAACACGAAAACAGTCAAGGTCCTGAAAAATATACAAGACAGAGACGATTACCATAAAAGAGCGTCAATCAACTCCCAAATTTAAACGCGACAGATTCATGAGAAGAGTGGCAAATTTCAACAGATATGATGAAATCCATCAAGCCGATACCTACAAAAAAGGCATGCTAGACACGTAAGGTTCGCGTCACTAAGGGTAAGATCAGACATTCGTAACCAGGACAAATAAATAAATAAGCATGCGATAAGTACCATATATAATATTAAATGATACTTTCCTGTCTTAATAAGCATGTAATCTAATTTGTGGGGACAATTATTTTTTTACATGTTAACATGAGTGGGTGGGGTAAAATAATTATCAAAAATCACCTCAAAATATACAGTCTCTGTAATGTGCACGCCCAGAGCAAGTTTGAATTTTCTTACATTTCTTTCGACAAGAATTAATGGCTGGTGGTTCCAAAGAAAGATGGCATAACGAATGCATAGTGAGTTATGGCACAAATGTGAAACATCTATAACACCAGGAATACGAGGCAAATATTGCCTTGTGGTGCAAATATACATGAGTCTATGGGCATGAATAGATCCAACATGACCATCCGGATATGTAATCCATTGCCTGCCATACATGGACTTCCTGCATCCTTCTGTTTGCTTCCATAAGCAGAATCCCAAAGCATACATCCTAAATTGTTGTTTACAGATGACTGATCTACTTTAGAGTACAATATCATCAAATATTTATCAAAAAACAGAGAATCTGGGTTATCAGCCCATACTGAAATGTTTAAAATAACTGATTATTAATATTTGCTCAAGAAAAGTTCCAATCAGAGTCATGTACCTGCTTTTCTTGGAAAAATCAGCATCACTGCAATTCTCACCGGTAAATTCACAGTTTTTGTTAACGTCTCACACCACAATTAATTTTCCATAGGGTCCCATTGTAAGGTTTGTGTTCATGGCATAGAGATAAAAAAGATTTTGAAGCACAATTTTAGGCTTAAATTCTTCCTTGATCCAATATCTGCATGCTATTAACTTTTAACGAATATTTACCAGATTGAACTTTTTTATTTCTTGCTTGTGTGACACCTATCAAAATTCAGCGTAATAATATGACAAAAATACAACATGTGGTGATTCGACCCATGATGTCTAAAATGAGACAGAATTAGCTAGAAAGCTGATATCAACATGAAATTTTCTGTGATCTCTTCCTAAAATGCTGTAGATTAAGCATCTGGTAAAGATAATCCATGTGTGCAATGTAAAGTCCTGTAAAAGCAGAAAAAGGGAACTATGTTTTTAGACTAACCTCCATCATCTGTAGGGCAGGAGTACTCAAGGGAGATTAATAGTGTCGTGAGTCCTTAAGGAGATTTTTTTTCAAATCAGCACTTCAATAATAATACAAATTGTATAGAAATCAATTTCAAGCTAAACAATGCAAACGTTTGATTCCATTTTCAATGGTTCTAAAATTATTCAAATTTTAGTGACCCAGGTAACGGTCAAAATTTAGGCAGAGTACCTTTAATATTTTGAAAACTGAAATCTGCAGTGATGGTAGGGATTTTGCATTTTCTTGGTTATTTGTGCTCATATATGTCTGAAACTCTCAGAAATACATGAAAAGGTTCTCTTTGTATGAAAATAGCATGAAAATGGGTTAAAAAAAAAAATTATTGAGAAAAATGCTGAAATGATTAAATCAAAATAAGG